>CM067361.1:77966029-78158529 GCA_034401795.1 Chaetoderma sp. LZ-2023a
CTCTCCACTAGGCAATCTAAATAACCCAAACGAATATCCGCCCTTGCCACAGAGGGAAAGGGTTAATGGTAGCAAATCTGGTCCATGGACTGGCGCTTCTCAGAAATCCCCTCAGAGCAGTCAACCGTCGGGTCTCAAGACCCCATCCCCAACAGGGAAACTGCCACAGCCCAGCTTCTCTCCAACTCCAGGTCCAAGTAATGCACCGGAGGTGCGTCCTATTAAATTTGCAAATAGACCCAAACAACCCACCATGTTGGAGAGAAACATTTTTTGGAAATTTCGTCATGAAATCGAAAACAAAATTGACTGGCGACTACCTGTTCTCACGAACAAAGTACTCATCTTTGGAGCTTCGAACCTGAGTCGCATTAATGTTGAGCCCCACCCTGAAATGCAAGTTGCCTGCTACCCAGGAGCTAAATTGTGTCATGCTAGAGGAATACTTCAAAAGTACACTGGATCATTTAAACCAGAGAGAATAGTGATTAACATTGGTATTAATGATATGAATGAACCCATCTCTAGTTCAAAACATAGATTAATGCTGCTTTTCAGTGCGATTAAGTCCAAATTCCCAACGACTGCGATTTACTTCGCAAAACTTAACTATTCAAGTCGGTTGACAGCTCAGCAGAGGTTGGCGATTCAGTCCCTCAATTCGACGGCTGAATCAAAAAAAATCTGTGACTCATTCCTGCACTCAGACTCTCCGAATTTAATGTTGTTAAGGATAACATTCATTGGACTTAAAAGACAGCTAACTCTATGTATTCTGCCTGGCTTAAATTCCTAGATTTAAACTAGACAGGGGCCAAGGTAACATCCGCCCGGAAACAGGACTGGGCAGTAATATTGTCAATCTAACTGGCTCCCCATTAGGTGAAGCAGAGCAGTCACTGCTCAATTTCGGTCTTACGTTTGTCCCAACACCAAAACCTAAAACAGGTTTGGATGCCCTTTTAGATAATGGCTGTATGGAAACATCTGAATTTAGTCACTGTATTAAGTGAGCAGACTTCTTTCGTAACTCTAATAGTAACATTCTACCATTCATTGAAAAAACTGGCTGGGCACCAAGCGTAAAACTCCTGGACCCAGCGATTGGTGAAAGCATAGAACTCTTTTCAGAACATGTTAAAAATTCTGCATTCCCTAATGATCAACCAAATTTACCCTATGAGGAACGCCAGGCCTTAATTGAATTGTCTAAAAGCAGCGAAATTGTCATCAAACCTGCAGATAAAGGGTCTGCGACTGTAATAATGCGTAAAGATAACTATAAACGTGAAGCACAACGACAACTTAGTAACCCAAAGCATTACCAGAAACTAAGCAAACCACTTTGGCAAAATAGTTGCAGCAAATTTAATGAGATTCTTCAAAAATTGCTCGATAGCAAGAAGATCACCGAAAAGCAACATAAGTATCTCTTTGCTAAGCTTGAGTCAAAACCACGGACTTTCTATCTTTTGCCAAAAATTCATAAACCAATAGATTCGTGGTTGGACCCAATGTCACCGCCCGGCCGACCTATAATCTCTGATTGTGGTTCAGAATCCTACAGAATCAGTGAATACATCGATTACCATCTACAGCCAATAGCAAATAGACACCCCACCTTCTTTAAAAACACAGAAGACTTCTTATCTCAGGTCTCTGAGACCTGGATACCTCCTAATTCATTCCTGATCACGCTTGACATCGATGCTATGTATACAAATATTGACATCGAGAAGGGTATAAATTCTATCCGTAAAGCATTCGTGAACTACCCAGATACCAACAGGCCAGACAGAGAAGTAATAGCTCTATTAGAGCCGAGTCTGAAAGGCAATGATTTTGAATTTGGTGGCAAAATTTACCAACAAATTTGCGGCTGCGCGATGGGCAAGCACTTTAGCCCATGTTTTGCCAATATTTACATAGCAGAGTGGGATGAGGAAGCGTTAGAAAAGTGTCCAAAACAACCCCTCATTTATCGCAGGTACCTTGATGACATTTTCATGATTTGGCAACACACAAAGGCAGAGTTTGATGAATTTTTTTCGAAATTCTCAACAATCATGATCCGAATATCATATTAAAAGCAACCATTGACGAGATGTCTGTAGATTTCCTGGATGTAATTGTATATAAAGGTCTAAAGTATGAAACAACTGGCTACTTAGACTACAAAGTGTATTTCAAACCAACCGATTCGCATCAGCTACTGCACAAAAAATCTTTCCATCCACCGCATACTTTTAAAGGAATAGTAAAATCACAAATAATTCGTTTTCACAGGAATGCGAATGATAGGAAAAACTTTGAAGAAGCGTGCTCTACCCTATTCAAAGCCCTCAAACCACGAGGTTACTCCTCACGATTCTTGCGCAAAATCAAATCTGAAACATTGGACGGCTTGGAAACCATTCCAGATAATGCCTCAAATCGTCGGCCTACCAAAATTTCTCACAATCGTCCGATTATAGGTGTAGGCGAATATCGCAAATGCGGAAAGAAAAGGTGCAAGTTAGATGAATTTCTCCCAAACCAGAATACGTTCACGAACTTTCAGAATAAAAGCAAGTTCCAACTTCAGTCTAATCTAGATTGTGACTCTGCAAATGTTATTTATCTAATTTCATGAAATTGTGCCAAAAACAGTATGTCGGCGAAACCATATGTTCATTAAGATGGCGGGCAACTCGACACCTCTCAGATATTAGGCTAGAGGAAGACACACATGTTTCCGAACATTTTAATCTTCCTGACCATTTAGTCCTTCGTGACTTAGAAATTATGCCGATTGAACAGCCACCCCTTTCAGATACGGCAGAAGAAACTGATAAACAAAGAAAACTTCGAGAATCGTTTTGGATTAAAGAACTCGAAACACAGTGGCCAAGGGGAATAAACTCGGACCCAGGCTTATCTGATCAACGTGACAAAATTCCATTCATTCTGACCTATAATCGGAGAAACGCTGAAATTTCCAAAATCTTGAAAGATGAGTATCAAAACCTACAGGAGAAACTGAAACAACCCTTTAACAAGCGTCCAGTAATTGCGTTTAAGAAAAATCTGAATCTACATGACATCTTGGCAAAAGCAAAACTCAAATAGCTATCCAGAATATCCATCTCAATCATTCAACATTAACCCTTGCATGATGGTTAGCCAAAAACGGTCAATTTAGTGATCTTGGGCAATGTCTATTTGCTGGCGGGGATTGGAGTATTTTTGAAAATTTACCGCTGTAATGACTGGCTCGGGAACCGAGACAGTCGTTCCAGTGGCATATTCTCGGCATATTGTCTGTGCCTGCAAATGTACATTAAATAAGTAAGCGAATATTTGGATTCTACTGAACAAATTGAACCAGTAAAGGGTTAACATTAATGCCATATGGCTTTCCTCAAACAAAATGACAAATCTCAGGCAGTAAGATAAACCAAAATATCTTAAATTTTTGAATTTTTTCAATTATTGAAGATTCTGAGCCAGTGCGTTGACAATATTGACTACTACTACTACTACTACTCCTACTAATGCTACTGCTACTGCTACTAATGCTACTGCTGCTACTACTACTACTACTACTACTACTACTACTACTACTACTACTACTACTACTACTGCTCCTGCTGCACATACCTTTGCATGCTTGTCATTCAGCTCTGTGGTCAATGTTTCCACATCTCTCTGGTGCTCTCTTTCCATCTCAATAGAAAGCGTGCTTAAATTACTCCTCTGTTTCTCCGTCAATTCCTCCATTTTCTCGCTGTGTTTTCTCTCAACCTTCATTCTCTCTTCTTCTACCTGCTCATCAAGCTACAAGAGAGTAAGGGATGGATAGAAGTATGAGAGGAATGAATGCAACAGGCTATGCATCCATCTACTCATCCACACCGACACCCTCTGCCCATCAACTCATCCACCCTACCAACCCACCCATTCAATCCAACCTTCCATCCCCACACCCTCTACCCACCAACTCATTCTACCCACCAACCCACCCAGTCCATCCACTCATCCATTCGCTCATCCTCCACCCACAAAACCATCCACCCCACCAACACACCCATTCCATCCATCCATTACTCCAACTGTCCATCTGCCCATCCATCGGTCAGACCTACTGACCAAACCCTCTCACTCTCTTGCTATCCACCCATCCACCTACACATCAACCCCATCCCAGCCAGCCACTCCCACCATAATCCACCCACCCATGCATCCATCCATTGATCTGTCTCTGCCTGTCTGTCTGCCTGCCAGCCAGTCCATCTGCCTGCCTGTTTGCCTGCCTGCCTGCCTGCCCGCCCGCCCGCCCGCCCATCCATCGATCTGTCTGTCTGTCTATCTGTCTGTCTGCCTGGGCAGTGGTTTTCTCACCTGTGTTGTGATTTTCTTTAGTGCATCTTTCTTCATAACATCGAGTTTGGCTAACTCATCTTTTTGCAATAAGCTAACCTCCTTGCGAAGATCTTCTAGATCATTCTTCATATCAGATCTGTAATGTGATGTTAATATAGATTGTGATTGAGTGGATCAGTGACAGAGCGGGTGAGCTAAGTGGGTGCATGGTTGGTGGGTCAGTGTAGAGTGGATGGGTGGGTGACTGGGTGAGTTGAATGAGCGAGTGAGTGACTGAGTGAGAGTGAGAGGTTGGATGTGTGGGTGAGTGCATGGGTGGTGGGTGAGTGAGTTGAGTAGGTGGGTGAGTGCGTAGGTGTGTGAGTTGAGTGGGTGGGTGAGTGAATGGTTGGGTGTGTGCGTTGGTTGAGAGGGTGCATGGGTGGTGGGTCTGTGAGGTGAGTGGATTGGCTGATGGGTGAGTTGAGTGGGTGGGTAGGAGAGTGGCTGCATGGGTGGGTGGGTTGAATGGGTGGGTGGGTGAGTGAGTGAGTGAGTGAGTGAGTGAGTGAGTGAGTGAGTGAGTGAGTGAGTGAGTGAGTGAGTGAGTGAGTGAGTGAGTGAGTGAGTGAGTGAGTGAGTGAGTGAGTGAGTGATGTGAGTGGTTGGGTGTGCGTGTGAGTTTGTGAGTTGAGTGGGTAGGTGTGTGAATGGATTGGTTGATGGGTGAGATGAGTGGGTGCATGGGTGGTGGGTAGACAAGGTAAATGGGTGGTAGGTGAGTGGATTGGTAGGTGAGTTGAGTGAGTGGGTTTGTGAGTTGAGTGAGTGGGCGAGCGAGCGAGCGAGTGGATGGGTGAGTGAGTGGTTGGGTGTGTGTGCGAGTTGAGTGGGTGCATGGGTGGTGGGTCTGCGAGTTGAGTGGGTGGGTGAGTTGGCGAGTTGAGTGGGTGCATGGGTGGTGGGTGGGTAAGTTGAATGGGTGATGAGTGAGTGAGTGGTGAGTGAGCGAGTGGGTGAGTGTGTGGGATGGTGAGTGAGTGATTGGGTGTATGGGTTAGATGTGTGGCGTGTAGGTGAGCTAAGTGGGTGGGTAGGTGAGTAGATTTGTGGGTGAGTTGAGTGAGTAAGTGGGTTGATGGGTAGGTGGGTGAGCTTAGTGGGTGGATTGGTGGTGGGTGGATGGTGGGTGGGGTAAGTTGAGTGGGTGCATGGTGGTGGTTTGGGGAGTTGAGTTGGTGGGTGGGTGAGTTGAGTGAGTAGGTGGGTTTTGGGTGGGTGGGTGGGTGAGTCATGAGATGTGGAAAGGGAGAGAGAGAGAGGGGGGTGGGGCGAGGTAGACAGAGAGTGGGAGCAGGGAGAGAGAGGAGGGGACAGAGGAATGGAAGGAGAGAGGAGGGGGGGGTGAGAAGGGACAAAGTGAGAGACAGGCAGAGAGATGTGGAGAGAGGGGGTGGGTGGCTGGGGGTGGGGGGTGGGGGAAGTAAGAACTTACCTCATCTTCTCCTCTAGCTGTTTTCTCTCGAGGGATAAATCTGTCTCTAGTTTCTCCAATGCCGTGACTTTTCCCTGCTGAAGGAATGTTTGCTCTGTTTCAGTATCTTCCTTTGTCTGTAGTCTTAAAGATCTGACAACAAAAATCATAGTAAGTATCTGACGTCATAATCAAATACGTCGCATGGTAGCTGACGTCACAATCACCAATACACAGCAGTCATGAAAATTAGAAATCCTTCACTAAAATGTATGAATTGTATGTCTTTGATGAATTTATAATTTAATAAACAGCCTCCAGTCAAAATATTCACCATCTTACCTGTAGTTACCTTTTCATTTTAGCTTCTGAGAATTCAGGTGTCAAAGTGTCAAACTGATTCCACCACACGCATAAAGTGGGTGGAACTTAGGTAGAAATGAGCAAAGCTTAGGTAGAAATGGGTGGAGCTTAGGTAGAAATGGGTGGATCTTAGGTAGAAATGGGTGGAGCTTAGGTAGAAATGCGCGGAGCTTAGGTAGGAATGGGCGGAGCTTAGGTAGGAATGGCAGAGCCTAGGTAAGAATAGGAAGATCTTAGGCAAGAATGGGCGGAGCTTAGGTAAGAATGGGAAGATCTTAGGTAAGAATGGGCGGAGCTTAGGTAAGAATGGGCGGAGCTTAGGTAGAAATGATCCCTCTATTAACCCTTTAATGGTCAAATTTGGTCAAGAAAATAAATTTAAATATTTTCTTATTGAATGTCCATTTACAGGCTGAGAGAATACAATTTTTGTAAATTTATCACTGGAATGACTGGCTGTTATCAAGCGAGTCATTGCAGTGGTAAATTAAAAAAAATTGTATTCTCTCAGCCTGTAAATGGACATTCAATAAGAAAATATTTAAATTTATTTTCTTGACCAAATTTGACCATTAAAGGGTTAATTAAACGAAATCTAGGATTTCTTTTTTCACGAGAGAGTTGATACTTACCTCCCTAATACTTTTGATATTGCTAAATATTGGCTTTCACTCAATAAACACTCAGATTTAAAACAGTTAGGTGCCCCTACTGGGCAGGGAGTCAGAGCGTAGTCTGGCGGATGCCAGCCCCACCACCGCGCATGCGCAGACTAGCACTTCCTCTGAGTAGATTATTGGCTGACACACATGCAACTATTAAGAGCCTGAAGACCGAGCCTCTGTGGGGTGGAGAGGCCGGGTCCGTATCTAGGGAGGTAAGTATCAACTCTCTCGTGAAAAAAGAAATCCTAGATTTCGTTTATTTCACTTCAAGAGTATACTTACCTCCCTAATACTTTTGATATTGCCAGAATTCGAAAGTGAATCTGGCGGGAGGGAGGCGAGGTCAAAAGACCAGCTCATCCCCATACGCTTTTCTGCGTTTAAGGCACTTAAACTTCTGAAACTGTAAGAAAAAACAGTCAGGATTTGACTAACCATCGGATAACACCACCGATGTATGAGAGATGACCGAATGTCATATGCGCTCTCCCCCCTCCTTCCTGGGAGGAAGAGTCGACTGACCTCAATGTCCTATACGCTCTCTACGTACAAGTGCCATGTACTACAGGACAGAGACGAAAAAGCTCCATTTTCGTAACTCTCAACAATGAACCACACAAATACACAAAACCATCACCATATTAATAACGGGTAATCGTGACAATACAATCAACAACGGACAACACATGAACAAGACTGACCTTGTTGAAAACGGCTGCTGACATCATCTTCCCATTGGTAAAGACTGATGCAGGCCCAAAAAAGTGGGTGTTTCCATAAATTAATTGTGAAATATATAAGTAATGAGGAAAACCCTCCTCAAAAAATATAAACCGAGTTATTTTTTCAAAACCGACAAGGCGAGAGGATTAGAGGTGTCACGGAGATAATGGTCTGTAAAACTTGACTCACAGTGCCACTGAGCCACCGACATAATATCATCCACAGGACCCCATTAAATAGGGCCGTGGATGTCACTACGCCGCGGACACTGTGAGCCTTGGCCACGTCAACCTGCTTCCCGGTGGCGGATTTATGGCAAAACTGAATGCATTCCACAATCCACCTGGAAATGGTGTCCTTAGAAGCCCTGCCATGGGGTTCAATATATGACAACCATAACGCTGACTGGTCGGTGCGCCACTCCGCCGTACGTGTTTGTACCGGCGCAGCGCCCGGACGGGACACCATGCTTTAGAATTAGGATCATATCTAGTTAAAGCAGGCAAAATAATAGGTTGACCTGGATATTTCAACGACTGATTTTTAGCCAAGAAATTAATCCTAGGTAGCAGCTTAAGGCCTTCCCCTGAAACCACAAAACGGTCATCCTCGGCTGATAAGGCATGAATTTCACTCCTACGCCTAGCCGAGGCCGCAGCAATTAAAAACACAGTCTTCAGTGTTAATAGTTTCATAGAAATGGAACTAAGTGGTTCAAAAGGCTTATCACCTAGTACTTGAAGCACTAGCGATAAACTCCAAGACGGAATCACAGGTGGATTCCTTGGTCTTAGATTGCCCATGCCTTTAATTAATACATTTAATGTATTTACTTCATCACTTCCCCTCTTAGCCAAGCAAGGAATAACAGACATTAATGCTGACTTATAACCAGCAATAGAGTTAGGCTTGAGGCTATAGGCATCATAGAGGTGACAGAGGAAATCAGCTACTACTTGAATAGATGAATCCATTGGATCAATACATCTTTTTGAGCACCATTCTGCAAATCTGTTGATTTTATAATTATATGCTCTGGAGGTTGACCCCCTCCTGGCTTTGGCCATAAACATGGCTGCTTGCTCAGAAAAGCTCTCCTTAATTCTAGATTCCTTGACAACATCCACGCAGTCAATGTGAACATTGACGGATTGGTGTGAAGGGCCTTGCCCTGGAAGATAATATCGTCCATCAGAGGCAGAGGAACCGGATTGCAGACCAGAAGGTCCAGCAGATCCGTATACCATGATCGGCTTGGCCAATCCGGGGCGATCAGAAGCACTTGGCATTCCTCTTGTCTGATTTTCTGAAGAATTTTTGGAATCAGGATTGCTGGAGGGAATGCGTATGCATACATTCTCCCCCAGCTGATAGCTAACGCATCTGTTGCGAAAGCGCTTGGATCCGGAATCGGAGAGACGTACGTCGTCATCTTCGCATTCTCCTTCGTTGCGAACAAATCGATGTTGGGTTTCCCCCAATGGTCGAACAGACGATCCGCCACACATTGATTTAGTTGCCATTCCGTGGGTAAAACACTCATCCTTCGGCTCAATGAGTCCGCTAGCAGGTTTAACCTTCCCGGAATATGAACTGCTTTCAAGGTAATCTGGTGATCCAGACACCAACAAAGCAGTTTCCATGTCATCATACAGAGACTGGGCGACTTCGTTCCGCCCTGGCGGTTTATGTAAGTCACAACTGTTGAGTTGTCTGAACGAATAAGAACAATCTTGCCCTGAACTTTCTGTAAGAAATGTTCCAGGGCCAGGACTACTGCTCTTAGCTCCAGTAGATTTATATGTTCCTTTGACTGTTCCAGATCCCAAAGCCCTGATATCGTGTACTCTTCCAGGCAAGCTCCCCAGCCCTCCATCGATGCATCTGTATACACAGTCACCTGAGGGTGGGGAGGGGTTAGCAAAACCCCCGGCAAGAGATTCTCTGTATTCAACCACCATTGCAGGTGGTGAATGAGAGGCGCCAACACTGACACATTCGAGTCCAGCGAACCTGTACTCTGGGTCCATTGTGTCATGAGAAATAACTGGATCGGCCGCCTGCGTAAGGCGGCCTGAGGAATGACTGGTTCCAATGAAACCATCAACCCCAGCATTCTCAAGTAAACCCGTGCCAGGACATGACGACTGTCGCACACTGACTGAATTAACGAGATGAGTTTCTGAACTCTCTCCTGAGTAGGATACACATATCCTGTCTCTAGATCGAAGAACATCCCCAGGTAAACAAACTTCTGGGATGGAGTCAGCTCTGATTTTGGGAAATTGATCATCCAGCCTAAGTCTGTGAGAGTTTTCAAAACAATCTCCAGATTGGCCGACAAACTTTCCCGGGTGTGCGCTTTCAACAGCCAGTCGTCTATGTACGTGTGGACTGCTATGCTTCTCCTGCGGAGGTATGCCGTGATCGCAAGAACCACACGGGTGAAAACCCGAGGAGCCGTGGAAATTCCGAAGGGTAACACCCTGAATTCCCACTGTCTGCCCTGGAATGCAAATCTCAGGAAGCGACAGAAACTCCCGTGGATGGGGATGTGGAAATAAGCATCCTTCAAATCTATCGACGCCGTCCACATCCCCCTCTCCAACCCCGCCAACACCGAGCGCACCGTTTCCATCTTGAAACTGGGCGTCTCGATGAACTTGTTCAATGGCTTGAGGTTGAGAATCGGTCTCCACCCTCCGGTGCGTTTTGTTACTAAGAACAGGGTTGAATAGAAGCCCGGACACTTTTGTGCCGGCTGAATAGCTCCTTTTTGTATGAGGGAATTTATTTCCTCCTCGATACACAACCTTTGCTCTGGCTCTCTCGGAATGGGAGTCCAGACTGGCACTAGAGACAGTCGCGACGGCGGGCCTGTCATCCACTCTGGATGATACCCGACGGAAAGCCATCGCAAGACTAAACGGTCCTGAGTCAACCGTTCCCACTCTTGCATGTGGTCGGCTAGCCGGCCTCCCACCGGTCCACCTAGGGACCGCGGTGGACACAAGGCATGCAAGAGCGGCACTGTCTCCGTTGCCATACACACCGGAGTGGTTCTTACCGCGGTAAGCGTCCTGTCAGGACCGATAACCACGCCCAGATCCTCGCGCACCCCGCCCCGCCCCGCGCACACCTCGGTGCGCGGGCGGCTGCCTGGCTGACGGCGCCTGAGGAACCTGCGCCCCCCTCGCTGCTGGCCGAATCGCACGCGGCCGAGGCCGACGCTGCGACGGTGGCTGGCCTCTGACATGGCCAGCACCACCTCGAGCCTGCAGGGGACGATACGCAGGGGCCGCGGCGCGAACGTTAGCACGACGCAGCACTTCAAACTGCTCGCGCAGCGCCCTCTGGTTATTCACCAGGGTGACCGTCTCCTGGAGGTGGCGACATCCCTCACCTCCAAAAAGACCAGGACCCGTCATAGGCGTACGGAGTAGCCTATTGTACAGGTCCTGAGATGGGCACAGATTGTCCAGGGCAAACGTGCGTCTTGCCCGGACACTCCTGGTCACCGCCCGAGTCATACAGTCCAGCGCCAGGTTAATACCATCCTGGATGGCTCGCTGGACCGTGACCGGGCTTGGCTGGCGCGATGCGGATGCCGTTACTACCCCCTGTAACAGCTGGGAGACGTGGGACAGAGCGGCAACCGAAGCCCTCCCACTCTCCTCCGCATCACGCAACGCGGCATTCGCCGAACGCAACGCGTTCGAGCACAAGACCCCCGTGTCAGAACGGGCGCCTGGCCGCGCATCCTCACCCAAAGCCGCGCGGTCATCCACGCTGGGCTTGGGTACCACACCGTACCGCTGGTAATCCAGGGGCACGATGCGACAACGCCTGGCCACCTCGCGAGGGGCCTTCGCGAGACGTCCACTCGAGTTAATGGACGTCTCCGCCGCCTTGAACATGTCAACGACATGCTCCGCCAGCGGCAGAGAAGGCATAGCGTTAGCAGTCGGTTTCCCAGCTAACCACGGCGTGTGAACACGCTGGCTAGTCGACTGCTCCACGGGCAGATCAGGCCTAACGCTCACCAACCACTGGCAAGCGTCATACCAATCCTCTTCCGTGGCTAACTGCGAGCGCTCTACAAGACGGGGGCCTTCGTCTTCCTCCCAAGCGCAAGCAGTAGAGCTTGACGGCGGGTACGCTGATACACCTGGCAAGACAGGGAAAACATGCGGGCCTGACAGCCCCGGCATGAAAATATCACTGGTTTGACCAGGAGCAGGCACCGTGGCAGAGCGCGGGGTATATATAGCCCCACCACGGGCCCGGCCAGCACCAGCAACACCCTCGGCAAGCCGAGGTATGCGGTACCGCTGGCCATCAGCAGCGCCCTGGGCCACCACCTGAGCCGCGGACTCTACTCCAGGGAGAGTAAAACCGTGGAATAAGCCGCCTGTATTCCCCGCGAGGGGTGCACAAACGTCTTCATCCATGTCCACGTCGTCAGACGGCGACCCTAGCAGGTAATCCTCATCACCCTGGTCAGAAAGATTAGACCCCGGGTCAGCAAAGAGAGCTAACCCGGGCTGACCAGGAACGGTGCCATAGGAGGTACTGGCCACCGCGGCGTGCGGATACCCCTGGACTGATAAGCAGCCCGCGGGTTCCAGCGACAACCGTCCACGGTCCCCTATCGGCGCGGCAATAAGCCTGCTGCCAGGGCCGTGGAACGCCCCCTCTAATGGGGCCACCTCTGAATCGTCGAACAACGGAAGCGGTCTAAGGAAAACCGATCCAGAGGCGGGGATTACCTGCTCCGAAGCCGATGATGAGGACAGTAAAGGATTTGGTCCAGGAAGCATGCCACGAAGCAACCCTGGAACCAAATCCTTTATTGTCCTCTTCATCTCTCCCAACATCTCGGTCCGGAAGGCCTCCATATCCACCGCGGACGAGACCTTCCCCTTACCCTTCCTACTTACAACCTCTCGTTTCCGCTTCTTCTTCTTCTCCTCCTCTACCACCTTGTCCGTCGCCTGTAAGCAGCACAAGAATTCGGACATTAACTCGCCCCCCCAGTGCTTACATATGTCACAATTAACCAAGGGACCACAAGGGCTACATTGATAGCACAGATGAGGCCAGAACTTTTCATGAAGAAAACGACCACAGGACGCGCAACCCGGTCCCTGAAACAGGGCAAAGGACAAGGAGTATGAGCAACTAGTTAAGCTTAGAAACTCAATCCAACTCAAAGAGAAGGAAAAACGATCATAAAGATCAAAAAACATCAGAAACCAGCATAGCGCTTGAATTGCTGATAAATACATAGCCAGGCTGATTATGACGTCATTAATCCCGTGACAGGAAAATTCGATCCCAACAAAACATCCAAGTGCAAGGACGAATTGTATGCTGAATGGATAAGTCGACTACACAACCATCAGATACATATAGATAACTCTTTTCTGGCAAAAATGTTAATTATCTCCCTTTGTTTGTTTACAATAATTAACATCACCACATTATCAATAACTAGATACCTGACGCTTTGTATAGACAAACCATCCAACGTGACGAACCGGAGAACTCCACCATCTGCACGCCTCTTAACTCTCTCCACCTCATGGGGAAGGAATTGGATCAAGAGGGCAAAGTGAGAAGACCTTTATACTAGGCCTCCAACTCACTGGACATAATTTTTCATTTGGTTAGATAACCTAACAGTGTTAGTAGGAAATGGAACCATGGTGGAGAGAAAACTAACTCTCTGCTGCTGTGAAGTCACCACCTAGCGTCATACAGACCTGTGGACATAAACAGAAAGAGAAATTAGCCCTACGAAGCACCGAGTTGACATAAACCAACTAACCAAGGCGCTTATCACGGTAAACGCGAGTCCCGGAAACACAACACACCGGGAAGAAAACTCGCTAATTTTACTAGAAGTCACCTGATTTAAAGGTCCTAAGTCCTCCTGTGGCGCAGTGTACCCTCCTGCCATCCAAATCAGATATAATCACTCCAAAATATACACCAAATAACAGTTTAAGAGTAAGAAAAGCTTATGACTCAAAAAGACATGTGTGTTCTCTTTGCCAATAATCTAGCAAAGAGGAAGTGCTAGTCTGCGCATGCGCGGTGGTGGGGCTGGCATCCGCCAGACTACGCTCTGACTCCCTGCCCAGTAGGGGCACCTAACTGTTTTAAATCTGAGTGTTTATTGAGTGAAAGCCAATATTTAGCAATATCAAAAGTATTAGGGAGGTAAGTATACTCTTGAAGTGAAAAGAGGGATTACCACAAGACCATAGCAGAGGCTGGTTTTGGCCGGTATTTAAACGAAATCTAGGATTTCTTTTTTCACGAGAGAGTTGATACTTACCTCCCTAATACTTTTGATATTGCTAAATATTGGCTTTCACTCAATAAACACTCAGATTTAAAACAGTTAGGTGCCCCTACTGGGCAGGGAGTCAGAGCGTAGTCTGGCGGATGCCAGCCCCCCCACCGCGCATGCGCAGACTAGCACTTCCTCTGACTAGATTATTGGCTGACACACATGCAACTATTAAGAGCCTGAAGACCGAGCCTCTGTGGGGTGGAGAGGCCGGGTCCGTATCTAGGGAGGTAAGTATCAACTCTCTCGTGAAAAAAGAAATCCTAGATTTCGTTTATTTCACTTCAAGAGTATACTTACCTCCCTAATACTTTTGATATTGCCAGAATTCGAAAGTGAATCTGGCGGGAGGGAGGCGAGGTCAAAAGACCAGCTCATCCCTATACGCTTTTCTGCGTTTAAGGCACTTAAACTTCTGAAACTGTAAGAAAAAACAGTCAGGATTTGACTAACCATCGGATAACACCACCGATGTATGAGAGATGACCGAATGTCATATGCGCTCCCCCCCCCTCCTTCCTGGGAGGAAGAGTCGACTGACCTCAATGTCCTATACGCTCTCTACGTACAAGTGCCATGTACTACAGGACAGAGACGAAAAAGCTCCATTTTCGTAACTCTCAACAATGAACCACACAAATACACAAACCATCACCATATTAATAACGGGTAATCGTGACAATACAATCAACAACGGACAACACATGAACAAGACTGACCTTGTTGAAAATGGCTGCTGACATCATCTTCCCCTTGGCAAAGACTGATGCAGGCCCAAAAAGTGGGTGTTTCCATAAATTAATTGTGAAATATATAAGTAATGAGGAAAAAACCTCCTCAAAAAATATAAACCGATTTATTTTTTCAAAACCGACAAGGCGAGAGGATTAGAGGTGTCACGGAGATAATGGTCTGTAAAACTTGACTCACAGTGCCATTGAGCCACCGACATAATATCATCCACAGGGACCCCATTAAATAGGGCCGTGGATGTCACTACGCCGCGGACACTGTGAGCCTTGGCCACGTCAACCTGCTTCCCGGTAGCGGATTTATGGCAAAACTGAATGCATTCCACAATCCACCTGGAAATGGTGTCCTTAGAAGCCCTCCCATGGGGTTCAATATATGACAACCATAACGCTGACTGGTCGGTGCGCCATGCCGCCGTACGTTGTTTGTACCGGCGCAGCGCCCGGACGGGACACCATGCTTTAGAATTAGGATCATATCTAGTTAAAGCAGGCAAAATAATAGGTTGACCTGGATATTTCAACGACTGATTTTTAGCCAAGAAATTAATCCTAGGTAGCAGCTTAAGGCCTTCCCCTGAAACCACAAAACGGTCATCCTCGGCTGATAAGGCATGAATTTCACTCCTACGCCTAGCCGAGGCCGCAGCAATTAAAAACACAGTCTTCAGTGTTAATAGTTTCATAGAAATGGAACTAAGTGGTTCAAAAGGCTTATCACCTAGTACTTGAAGCACTAGCGATAAACTCCAAGACGGAATCACAGGTGGATTCCTTGGTCTTAGATTGCCCATGCCTTTAATTAATACATTCAATGTATTTACTTCATCACTTCCCCTCTTAGCCAAGCAAGGAATAACAGACATTAATGCTGACTTATAACCAGCAATAGAGTTAGGCTTGAGGCTATAGGCATCATAGAGGTGACAGAGGAAATCAGCTACTACTTGAATAGATGAATCCATTGGATCAATACATCTTTTTGAGCACCATTCTGCAAATCTGTTGATTTTATAATTATATGCTCTGGAGGTTGACCCCCTCCTGGCTTTGGCCATAAACATGGCTGCTTGCTCAGAAAAGCCCTCCTTAATTCTAGATTCCTTGACAACATCCACGCAGTCAATCAGAACATTGACGGATTGTTGTGAAGGGCCTTGCCCTGGAAGATAATATCGTCCATCAGAGGCAGAGGAACCGGATTGCAGACCAGAAGGTCCAGCAGATCCGTATACCATGATCGGCTTGGCCAATCCGGGGCGATCAGAAGCACTTGGCATTCCTCTTGTCTGATTTTCTGAAGAATTTTTGGAATCAGGATTGCTGGAGGGAATGCGTATGCATACATTCTCCCCCAGCTGATAGCTAACGCATCTGTTGCGAAAGCGCTTGGATCCGGAATCGGAGAGACGTACGTCGTCATCTTCGCATTCTCCTTCGTTGCGAACAAATCGATGTTGGGTTTCCCCCAATGGTCGAACAGACGATCCGCCACACATTGATTTAGTTGCCATTCCGTGGGTAAAACACTCATCCTTCGGCTCAATGAGTCTGCTAGCAGGTTTAACCTTCCCGGAATATGAACTGCTTTCAAGGTAATCTGGTGATCCAGACACCAACAAAGCAGTTTCCATGTCATCATACAGAGACTGGGCGACTTCGTTCCGCCCTGGCGGTTTATGTAAGTCACAACTGTTGAGTTGTCTGAACGAATAAGAACAATCTTGCCCTGAACTTTCTGTAAGAAATGTTCCAGGCCCAGGACTACTGCTCTTAGCTCCAGTAGATTTATATGTTCCTTTGACTGTTCCAGATTCCAAAGCCCTGATATCGTGGATTCTTCCAGGCAAGCTCCCCAGCCCTCCATCGATGCATCTGTATACACAGTCACCTGAGGGTGGGGAGGGGTTAGCAAAACCCCCGGCAAGAGATTCTCTGTATTCAACCACCACTGCAGGTGGTGAATCAGAGGCGCCAACACTGACACATTCGAGTCCAGCGAACCTGTACTCTGGGTCCATTGTGTCATGAGAAACAACTGGATCGGCCGCCTGCGTAAGGCGGCCTGAGGAATGACTGGTTCCAACGAAACCATCAACCCCAGCATTCTCAAGTAAACCCGTGCCAGGACATGACGACTGTCGCACACTGACTGAATCAACGAGATGAGTTTTTGAACTCTCTCCTGAGTAGGATAAACATATTCTGTCTCTAGATCGAAGAACATCCCCAGGTAAACAAACTTCTGGGATGGAGTCAGCTCTGATTTTGGGAAATTGATCATCCAGCCCAAGTCTGTGAGAATTTTCAAAACAATCTCCAGATTGGCGGACAAACTTTCCCGGGTGTGCGCTTTCAACAGCCAGTCGTCTATGTACGTGTGGACTGCTATGCTTCTCCTGCGGAGGTATGCTGTGATCGCAAGAACCACACGGGTGAAAACCTGAGGAGCCGTGGAAATTCCGAAGGGCAACACCCTGAATTCCCACTGTCTGCCCTGGAATGCAAATCTCAGGAAGCGACAGAAACTCCCGTGGATGGGGATGTGGAAATAAGCGTCCTTCAAATCTATCGACGCCGTCCACATCCCCCTCTCCAACCCCGCCAACACCGAGCGCACCGTTTCCATCTTGAAACTGGGCGTCTCGATGAACTTGTTCAGTGGCTTGAGGTTGAGAATCGGTCTCCACCCTCCGGTGCGTTTTGTTACTAAGAACAGGGTTGAATAGAAGCCCGGACATCTTTGTGCCGGCTGAATAGCTCCTTTTTGTACGAGGGAATTTATCTCCTCCTCGATACACAACCTTTGCTCTGGATCTCTCGGAACGGGAGTCCAGACTGGCACCAGAGACAGTCGCGACGGCGGGCCTGTCACCCACTCTGGATGATACCCGACGGAAAGCCATCGCAAGACTAAACGGTCCTGAGTTAACCGTTCCCACTCTTGCATGTGGCCGGCTAGCCGGCCTCCCACCGGCCCACCTAGGGACCGCGGTGGACACGAGGCATGCAAGAGCGGCACTGTCTCCGTCGCCATACACACCGGAGTGGTTCTTACCGCGGTAAGCGTCCTGTCAGGACCGATAACCACGCCCAGATCCTCGCGCGCCCCGCCCCGCCCCGCGCGCACCTCGGTGCGCGGGCGGCTGCCTGGCTGACGGCGCCTGAGGAACCTGCGCCCCCCTCGCTGCTGGCCGAATCGCACGCGGCCGAGGCCGATGCTGCGACGGTGGCTGGCCACTGACCTGGCCAGCACCACCTCGAGCCTGCAGGGGACGACACGCCGGGGCCGCGGCGCGAGCGTTAGCACGACGCAGCACATCAAACTGCTCGCGCAGCGCCCTCTGGTTATTCACCAGGGTGACCGTCTCTTGGAGGTGGCGACATCCCTCACCTCCAAAAAGACCAGGGCCCGTCATAGGCGTACGCAGTAGCCTATTGTACAGGTCCTGAGACGGGCACAGATTGTCCAGGGCAAACGTGCGTCTTGCCCTGACACTCCTGGTCACCGCCCGAGTCATACAGTCCAGCGCCAGGTTAATACCATCCTGGATGGTTCGCTGGACAGTGACCGGACTTGGCTGGCGCGATGCGGATGCCGTTACTACCCCCTGTAACAGCTGGGAGACGTGGGACAGAGCGGCAATGGAAGCCCTCCCACTCTCCTCCGCATCACGCAACGCGGTATTCGCCGAACGCAACGCGTTCGCGCACAGGACACCCGTGTCAGAACGGGAGCCTGGCCGCGCATCCTCACCCAAAGCCGCGCGGTCATCCACGCTGGGCTTGGGCACCACACCGTACCGCTGGTAATCCAGGGGCACGATGCGACAACGCCTGGCCACCTCGCGAGGGGCCTTCGCGAGACGTCCACTCGACTTAATGGACGACTCCGCCGCCTTGAACATGTCAACGACATGCTCCGCCAGCGGCAGAGAAGGCATAGCGTTAGCAGTCGGTTTCCCAGCTAACCACGGCGTGTGAACACGCTGGCTAGCCGACTGCTCCACGGGCAGATCAGGCCTAATGCTCACCAACCACTGGCAAGCGTCATACCAATCCTCCTCCGTGGCTAACTGCGAGCGCTCTACAAGACGGGGTCCTTCGTCTTCCTCCTGAGCGCAAGCAGTAGAGCTTGACGGCGGGTATGCTGATACACCTGGCAAGCCAGGGAAAACACGCGGGCCTGACAGCACCGGCATGAGAATATCACTGGTTTGACCAGGAGCAGGCACCGTGGCAGAGCGCGGGGTATATATAGTCTCACCACGGGCCCGGCCAGCACCAGCAACACCCTCGGCAAGCCGAGGTATGCGGTACCGCTGGCCATCAGCAGCGCCCTGGGCCACCACCTGAGCCGCGGACTTTACTCCAGGGTGAGTAAAACCGTGGAATAAGGCGCCTGTATTCCCCGCGAGGGGTGCACAAACGTCTTCATCCATGTCCACGTCGTCAGACGGCGACCCTAGCAGGTAATCCTCATTACCCTGGTCAGAAAGATTAGACCCCGGGTCAGCAAACCTCTCGTTTCCGCTTCTTCTTCTTCTCCTCCTCTACCACCTTGTCCGTCGCCTGTAAGCAGCACAAGAATTCGGACATTAACTCGCCCCCCCAGTGCTTACATATGTCACAATTAACCAATGGACCACAAGGGCTACATTGATAGCACAGATGCGGCCAGAACTTTTCAAGAATAAAACGACCACAGGACGCGCAACTCGGTCCCTGAAACAGGGCAAAGGACAAGGAGTATGAGCAACTAGTTAAGCTTAGAAACTCAATCCAACTCAAAGAGAAGGAAAATGATCATAAAGATCAATATACATCAGAAACCAGCATAGCGCTTAAATTGCTGATAAATACATGGCCAGGCTGATTATGACGTCATTAATCCCGTGACAGGAAAAAAAATTCGATCCCAACAAAACATCCAAGTGCAAGGACGAATTGTATGCTGAATGGATAAGTCGACTACACAACCATCAGATACATATAGATAACTCTTTTCTGGCAAAAATGTTAATTATCTCCCTTTGTTTGTTTACAATAATTAACATCACCACATTATCAATAACTAGATACCTGACACTTTGTATAGACAAACCATCCAACGTGACGAACCGGAGAACTCCACCATCTGCACGCCTCTTAACTCTCTCCACCTCATGGGGAAGGAATTGGATCAAGAGGGCAAAGTGAGAAGACCTTTATACTAGGCCTCCAACTCACTGGACATATTTTTCATTTGGTTAGATAACCTAACAGTGTTAGTAGGAAATGGAACCATGGTGGAGAGAAAACTAACTCTCTGCTGCTGTGAAGTCACCACCTAGCGTCATACAGACCTGTGGACATAAACAGAAAGAGAAATTAGTCCTAGGTAGCACCGAGTTGACATAAACCAACTAACCAAGGCGCTTATCACGGTAAACGCGAGTCCCGGAAACACAATACACCGGGAAGAAAACTCGCTAATTTTACTAGAAGTCACCTGATTTAAAGGTCCTAAGTCCTTCCGTGGCGAAGTGTATCCTCCCGCCATCCAAATCAGACACTAACACTCCAAAATAACACTAATAAAACAGTTTAAGAGTAGAAAAGCTTATGACTGAAAAAGACATGTGTGTTCTCTTTGCCAATAATCTAGCAAAGAGGAAGTGCTAGTCTGCGCATGCGCGGTGGTGGGGCTGGCATCCGCCAGACTACGCTCTGACTCCCTGCCAAGTAGGGGCACCTAACTGTTTTAAATCTGAGTGTTTATTGAGTGAAAGCCAATATTTAGCAATATCAAAAGTATTAGGGAGGTAAGTATACTCTTGAAGTGAAAACCATTCCTCTATTAATCAATCGCGTAGAAATTCACAGATAATTTCAATTCCCTTTATGATTGCACTTAGATTGAGACTCACTACCCTGTAAGACAGACTGTCGAATTAGTTAGAACAATAACTTGACTGGCAGTAGTTGCTGTCTAAGGCAGCAACAGTTTCCATCAAACTATTCTTAAATAAATATTACATATTTTTCACATAATTATGATTGCCATGACTTTGGTATACTGATATGGGAAAGTAATATGAAACACTTTAACGGCCAAGATAAATGAATTTGAAACTAAGATCTTAGGCACTGCCTATTCAAGTTAGTTGCTCGTATTTGTTTTTTACACTTGAATCATCAAGCCAGTCACATCTGAATAGCAGACTCACTAAACCTGGCTCATGTTCACCGCCATCTTGTCTCCTCAAGGGATAGTGTGTGATGTCATGTAGGTGCAAATATAACAATAATCTTTATGATGTACTAATTATCTTATTGAATATTTTTAAAGTAATTTTACTGGGAGTTGTTCGACGAGAAGTGTCTACAAACATGTGTAGTTAGTCAACACGTCTAATGCTCTCATCGCTAAGCTGGTCAAAAAAGGCTTCTGCTGTGATCGTGAGTAATTATGTGCATTTGCAGGTCAGGAAAAGACTATTTATGAATAGTACATGTACATGTACATGTACCATCAGAATGGCTGGCTTGATAACTTTGTCAGATGTTCCAGTGGTAGATTTTCAAAAATAATCTCTTGGTCTGCAAACGGACATTAACGAGGAAACAAAAGTTCTGTTTTGACATTTCTTGACCAGTAAAGGGTTAATGATAAAGCTGACCAAAACTGGCCTCTGTTATGCTCTTGTGGAATGTCCATTTACAGGCCAAGCGAATACAATTTTTGGAAATTTACCACTGGAATGACTGGCTTGATAACAGAGCCAGTCATTCCAGTAATAAATTTTCAAAAAACTGTATTCTCTTGGCCTGTAAATGGACATTCAATAGGCAGATATGTAAATTTTCTTGACCAGATTTGACAATTAAAGCGTTAAACAAACAGATGTCAAATATGAGACTCATACCTTTAATGGTCAAATTTAATCAAGAAAATTTAAATATTTACTTATTGGATGTCCATTTGCAGGACAAGAGAAGACTATTTTTGAAAATTTACCACTGGGATGACTGGTAAATTGTCTAAAATTGCTTTCTTTGCAAATGTCCATTCCTCAAGACTCTTATGGAGGCCAGTTTAAGGCCGACTTGACCATTAAAGAATTAATCTGTATATTAGAACTTTAAGTTGATAATTTCAGACTGAAATAGTATATTTTCTCATTCATTAACTGTTTCATTTATTAACTTATTACCTGAGATTTTCAGCTTTTTGTTGAAATAACTTAGCTTCCTCAGTTTCCCGTTCCTGTTCAATCTTGGCTCTAAGCTTCTGAAGCTGACTGTCTTTATCCTGCATTCAATAAAGGAAATTAACCCATTAATGCTCAAATTTGTTCAAGAAAATCTGACAATTTGCTTATTCAATCTCCATTTGCAGGCCAAGGGAGGATTATTTTTGAAAATGTACCACTGAAATGGCTAGCTCGGTTGTCAAGCTAGCCATTCCAGTGGTAAATTTTCAAAAATAGTCTTCTCTTGGCCTGCAAATGGAAATTCCTCTAGACTACTGCAGAGGCCGGCATGACCGTTAAAGGGTTAACAAGAGTTCTGCAAAGAGCAATGAATACCTGGATTGAGAGCGGCGGGTGTAATGCAGAGCTCTATAATGTCACAAGAAACTGTTCAGATACATTCAGAAACTGCATTCAATAAAGGAAATTAACAAGAGTTCTGCGAACAGCGAATAATACCACGCTCTTATTCTTCGGCTTATTATCTTGAAAGTGCTTCGTGGCCATCTTGGATTTTGGATCATCATCGATTTCAAAAGGTTTCTGCCTCAGACCTAGTCCAATCAGCCAATGAAATTTCAAAGCAATCAGATAAATGGTAGCGGAGTAATCGTTCGGAAACCAGTTTTCAAGATGGCCACCTGTGGCTGTCTGCCATGTGGATTTTGGATCAGCGTCAATTTCGAAAGGTTTCTTCCCCAGATCTAGTCCAATCAGGCTATGAAGTTTTAATGTGATCTAGGCTTGCGCAATTTTTGTCTAAAGAAATCGAGTACGATTTTATAAAATAAATCACGATTTCTTGATATATCGTGGGCCAGAGTATTACAGGGGAAATGGTAATGCCTTCTCTGGTCGGACATAAGCCTTTTAGACCATCACGATCGCTAAAGTTGTTGAAGAGAGGAAATTGAACATAAACACTCATCGCTTTTCACATACCACAGAAGTCAGAGAATAATAAACGAAATCAAGGATTTCTTTTTTCACGAGAGAGTTGATACTTACCTCCCTAATACTTTTGATATTGCTAAATATCGGCTTTCACTCAATAAACACTCAGATTAAAACAGTTAGGTGCCCCTACTGGGCAGGGAGTCAGAGTGTAGTCTGGCGGATGCCAGCCCCACCACCGCGCATGCGCAGACTAGCACTTCCTCTGACTAATTTATTGGCTGATACACATGCAACTATTAAGAGCCTGAAGACCGAGCCTCTGTGGGGTGGAGAGGCCAGGTCCGTATCTAGGGAGGTAAGTATCAACTCTCTCGTGAAAAAAGAAATCCTTGATTTCGTTTATTTCACATCAAGAGTATACTTACCTCCCTAATACTTTTGATATTGCCAGAATTCGACAGTGAATTCGGCGGGAGGGAGGCGAGGTCAAAAGACCAGCTCATCTCTATGCGCTTTCACGCGTTCAAGGTCATCCTTTCTGCCATCTTTATCAGGGATAATCACTTCCAAATTCACACAAAAAGACTATGAAATGAGTAAAGAAAAGCTCTAGCACAAAAAAATGTGTAGACTCTCTGCCAATAAATTAGCAAAGAGGAAGTGCTAGTCTGCACATGTGCGGTGGTGGGGCTGGCATCCGCCAGACTACACTCTGACTCCCTGCCCAGTAGGGGCACCTAACTGTTTTAATCTGAGTGTTTATTGAGTGAAAGCCGATATTTAGCAATATCAAAAGTATTAGGGAGGTAAGTATACTCTTGATGTGAAAAGTTGTGTGTCAAAACAGTGTCCTAGATTAGAATTATCCAATAAACATTTGTATAAACTTCACCAATTCTTGGAATCCCGCAAAACGTGAGATTTTATCAACGAATTACTACCAGAGTCATAAATATTGACAGCTTTTGGTCACAAGTTTACTTATTATGAATGAAAGAAAATGGTATGGAAATTCGACGGGTTAGCCGTTACCGCTCTATCGTATTGTTAGCTTGCTTATTATACTGCGTAATGTTTTGATTCGTACTTAGTGAACGCGTGCATGGACCATCTGAGAATAAACACAATGAACAAAACCGTGAATGTATTCTTTTACTGCTGAAGAGTGGTTTGGAAAATATATTTTGATGATTTTTCGATTTTTCATCAATTGGATCGTAAAAATCGCGATTTTTGAATAAATTCAAATTTCACGATTAAATTGAAAAATCGCACAAGCTTAATGTGATCCGATAAATGGTAGCGGAGTTATCAGCCCGAAACAAATTTCCAAAGAATTTTCAAAATGTTCCGATAAACAATATTAAAGATATTATCTGGAAACCACTCTGCCGCCTGCCCGCCCACCCGGATGGCATCATCACATAATACCTCACCCAATCTTTTTATCTATGATAAAAATATTATTTTGAGCATCACAAATCTCATTCAAATTGATATTTATCAAATATGGCTGACAATACTGACATTAGAAATCATTTGAGATCCTCTATATTTGATCTCCCTATGTCTACCTGGTAGGAGGATAGTGAGATGCAGAGTATGGAAATCAGGCAATACAAAATTCCAGTCCCTTTAACCCTCAAATTTGTCCAAGAAAATTTTAATTTTCTCATAGAAAATGTCCATTTGAAGCCCAAGAGAAGAACATTTACCAGTCATTCCAGTGAGTGGTAAATTTTTTAAATAGTCTTCTCAAGACCACTGCAGAAGCAATTTTTGGAAGATATGAGTGTTAAAGGGTTAATATGATAAGTAACGGAGGTATATTTTGAAAACAATGTTGCTGCAATCTGTTGCTGTCTTTGAATGTCTAAGACAGCAACAACTCTCAGCAAAGTTGTTGCCACCATGTACACCAGTCAATTTTCCATGGACTCTGTAATGAGGCCAAAACAGATTTTTTTTTCTACCCTGCATAAATGTTAAATAATGTATATATTTGTAAACAAATTACAATGTTTTAATGCCATTTGTATGCAATGTGAAAGCCATTTTGCTAATTGTGTCACGAAAAACATGACAAGTTTGGCAATTACAATCATATTTAATGGACATCTAGTCAAATATCTTAAAAAACAAATTTTTATCACCTTAAAATAAATTTATTGAGAAAAAAATTAATTTCCTCCCTACTGATCTTTTTTCCACACCTGGTTTGTAGGAAATAACAGATTTTTTATGGATGGGCCGATGATTAATCCTTTACTGGTCAAGTTTGGTCATGAAAATCACAATATGTCCTTAATGAATGTCCATCTACAGGTAAAGAGAAGAGTATTTTTGAAAATTTACCACTGGAATGACTGGCTCAATTATCAAGCCAGCCATTAGTAGTAAATTAAAAAAAAAACTCTTCTCTTTACCTACAAATGGACATTCCTAAAGACCACTGCAAAGACCGGTTTTGGCTGGCTTGACCAGTAAAGGGGTAAATATTCTAACAAGTTCTCTGATAGGAAGGTATACGCTATTCAGGTTGCCATCTCGAGCCACGCTTCATTCTATGTAGGGATCAACTAAAACAAGAGGCCCAAGGGCCTTAATGCTCACCTGGATCATTAGCATTTGAACCATTAGCATTTGAACAGACATAATACTTTAAATTCAGCAATAACAAGACATAAAATACAAAATTGGGAATTCAGTACAATCAATATTTAGTGGGAAATTAATGATGAACGCTGACCACACAAACAGATTGAACCTTAGGTTACATCAAGCCAATAAACAAGAGGCCCAAGAGCCTGTGACGCTTACCTGGACTATTAGCATTCGAAGCATCTGCATTTAAATATACATGATTCGCTACATTAATCATAGGATCATATTAGCCAAGTTTGGTTGAAATTGCTCAAAGTAGTAAGGAGAACCAATTTGACAATTTCTGGCAAATTTGTAATAAAATGTAAGATTTTCACCAAAGAAAATTTGATGAATAAAATTCTGAATGCAATTTCTAGAGCCTATGATCATAGGATCCTTTTGGCCAAATTTGCTTCAAATCAGTTAAGTTGACTTTAAGAAGCAATTTGATAATTTCCGGTAAATCTAAGACTTTCGCATAAAAAATTAATGAATCAAAAATCTGAATGGAAGTTCTGGAGCCATAGAATCCATCCAACCTAAATCTAAAAATATGTCAAGCAGCTATGGAGGAGTAGCATTTTGACATTTCCATTAAATTCGTCATAAAATCTCAGATTTTCATCCAAAAGGTTGACGAATCAAAGTTCTGTATGGACATTCTAGAGCCCATCAACACAATATCCTTTCAGGCAAATTTGGTTGAAATTGCTAGGAATGGTAAGGAGAAGAAGCAATATGACAATTTGTGGTACATTTTTCATAAAATCTAAGATTTTCACCCAAAAAATTGATGAATCAAAAGTCTGAGTGGACTTTCTGGAGCCTACCATCATAGGTCCTTTCAGCCAAATTCAGCCCTTCGGTCCAGGTGGGCTAAAAATCGAATATGGCCATTAAACCAAAAATTTTGATTGGTCCATGACGACCATGTTTTATCAAAGACAAAGCTCGCGTGAACAAACTTTAATCACTCTTAGTTATCGATGAAATTCAATCTAATGAGTTTCAGCCTGATCCGTACAGCAGTTCCTGAGATGTCATTTTGGAGAACAAGATGTCCACTGGAACAAGCGGTTAATGAGTTGTGTCAAAAATGATTTCCAGCCAATTTCCAGAAGATTCAAGAGGGCCACCAAACAAATTGACCAATACAAACTCTAAACTTGTACACCACTCTAGTGTCCTTCCAGCTGAGTTTGCGTGAAATCGTTCAAGCAGTTAATGAAGAGTAACATTTGAATTGATTTGCCAAAATGTTCAGAAAATCCAAGATGGCCACCAGAAAAATTGGCCAATCAAAATTCTGTATACATGTTCTGATACCTACCAGCCTAGAATCCTTCCAATCACGTCTGATTGAAATTGCCCAAGCAGTTAATGAGGAATAGCATTTTAAACAATTTTCCGACATTTTTCTGGAAAATTCAAGATGGCCGCTGAAAAAATAGACCAATCAAAATTTGGTAAACAAGTTCTGAAGCATACCACTCTAGGATCCTCCCAAATCAGTTTGCTTGAAATTGCTCAAGCGGTTAATGAGGAGTAGCATTTTAACTGAAATACAAGATGGCCACCGGAAAAGCTTACCAATCAAAATTCTGTAAACAAGTTCTGAAACCTACCAGCCAAGTATCCTTTCAGCCAAGCCTGGTTGAAATTGCCCTAGCAGTTAATGAGGAGTATCGCTTTATATGATTTCCAGCCACTTTCGGAAAATTCAAGATGGCCACTGAACAAATTGACCAATCAAAAATCAGTATAAAACTCTGAACTTGTACACCACTCTGGTGTCCTTCCAGCTGAGTTTGCGTGAAACCGTTCAAGCGGTTAATGAGGAGTAACATTTGAATTGATTTGCCGAAATGTTCAGAAAATCCAAAACATGTTCAGATACCTAGCAGCCTAGTATCTTTCCAGTCACGTCTGATTGAAATTGCCCAAGCAGTTAATGAGGAGTAGCATTTTAAACAATTTCCCGGCATTTTCCGGAAAATTCAAGATGGCCACAGAAAAAATAAACCAATGAAAATTTGGCATACAAATTCTGAAGCATACCACTCTAGGGGCCTCTCAAATCAGTTTGCTTGAAAGCGTTCAAGCGGTTAATGAGTAGCATTTTAGCTGATTTCCCGAAATGTTAAGAAAATCCAAGATGGATGCCGGAAAAATTGACCAATCAAAATTCTGTACACAAGTTCTGAAACCTATCAGCCTAGTATCCTTCCAGCCAAGCCTGGTTCAAACTGCCATAGCAGTTAATGAGGAGTATCGTTTTAAATGATTTCCTGCTGCTTTCAGAGAATTCAAGATGGCTGCCGAAAAAAAGACCAATCAAAATTCTGTACAGAAATTCTGAAGCATACCACTCTAGCGTCTTTCCAGCGGAGTTTGGTTGAAATCGTTCAAGCGATTAATGAGGAGTAACATTTGAATTGATTTACCAAAATTTTCAGAAAATCCAAGGTGGCCAGCGGAAAAATTTAGCAATCAGAATTGGCATTTGAAGTGTTTAAGCCTACCAGCATAGAATTAGTCCACCCAAGTTTCGTTGAAGCCAGGCCATTTATATTGGAGTAGTAGCATTTAAAATAATTTTCAGAAAACCTTCAGAAAATCCAAGATGGGCGCCAGAAAAATTTACTAATCAAAACTTTGAATAGAAGTTCTGGAGCCTACTACCATAGTAGCCAGATTTGGTTGAAATCTGTCAAAGCATAAATGAGGAGATGCGATTTGATGGATGGATGGACGACAGACGACGGCCGGCCCTCATGGCATAAAAAACTCACTTGGCCTGAAGTGCCAGGTGAGCTAATAATCTTGCTTTGGCCTACAAATGTCCATTCATGAAGAAGAGTTTATGAATTTCTTGACCACTAAAAGTTTATACCTCTAAAAGGTCCAGTTTGGCATTCTCTAGTTCACGATCCATCCTGTCAATCATCTCCTGCACTGCTCTCTCATTCGCAGTTTTCAAAGCTTGCTCGGCCTGTTGAAGTGGCTTGTCACTCGCTAAGCGACGTCTGCAACAGACAGATAAACATTGATACCAACACTTTGTAGACAATCTATCTTAAAGAACCAGCAACCTATGTCTCACAGACCACCATTCTTAAAGTATCAACAAGCTATGTCTCACAGACCACCATTCTTAAAGAACCACCAAGCTATGTCTCACAGACCACCATTCTTAAAGAACCACCCATCTATGTCTCACAGACCACCATTCTTAAAGAACCAGCAACCTATGTCTCACAGACCACCATTCTTAAAGAGCCAGCAGCCTATGTCTCACAGACCACCAGTCTTAAAAGACCACCAATCTATCTTAAAGAATCACCAATCTATGTCTCACAGACCACCAGTCTTAAAGAACCACCAACCTATGTCTCACAGACCACCAGTCTTAAAGAACCACCAAGCTATGTCTCACAGACCACGAGTCTTAAAGAACCAGCAATCTATGTCTTACAGACCACCAGTCTTAAAGAACCAGCAATCTATGTCTCACAGACCACGAGTCTTAAAGAACCACCAAGCTATGTCTCACAGACCACGAGTCTTAAAGAACCAGCAATCTATGTCTTACAGACCACCAGTCTTAAAGAACCAGCAATCTATGTCTCACAGACCACCAGTCTTAAAGAACCAGCAATCTATGTCTCACAGACCACCAGTCTTAAAGAACCAGCAATCTATGTCTTACAGACCACCAGTCTTAAAGAACCAGCAATCTATGTCTCACAGACCACCAGTCTTAAAGAACCAGCAATCTATGTCTCACAGACCACCAGTCTTAAAGAACCAGCAATCTATGTCTCACAGACCACCAGTCTTAAAGAACCAGCAAGCTATGTCTCACAGACCACCAGTCTTAAAGAACCAGCAATCTGTCTCACAGACCACCATTCTTAAAGAACCACCAAGCTATGTCTCACAGACCACCAGTCCTAAAGAACCAGCAGCCTGTGTCTCACAGACCGCCAGTCTTAAAGAACCAGCAATCTATGTCTCACAGACCGCCAGTCTTAAAGAACCAGAAACCTATGTCTCACAGACCACCAGTCTTAAAGAACTAGCAATCTATGTCTCACAGACCACCAGTCTTAAAGAACCAGCAATCTATGTCTCACAGACCACCAGTCTTAAAGAACTAGCAATCTATGTCTCACAGACCACCAGTCTTAAAGAACCAGCAATCTATGTCTCACAGACCACCAGTCTTAAAGAACTAGCAATCTATGTCTCACAGACCACCATTCTTAAAGAACCAGCAATCTATGTCTCACAGACCACCAGCCTTAAAGAACCACCAATCTATGTCTCACAGACCACAACTAGTGTCTCCAGAAACCAATCTTAAAGCGATGCTAATCTCATCTCAAATGTTGTCCTGCACCGATAGAATATGGTTTATAGATTCTAAATCATTCGTATCCTGTCACATTCCCTGATCTGTATCGCAATTATCTGCTTTGTCATATCGAGTAAATGTTGAACAGTGATCGCTGCCATTTTGTCTCCTCAAGCTATAGTGCGTGATGTCATGTAACCACCAATGCATTGTATTCTTTATATAATACTCATCCAATTGAATATTTTGAAATTAATTTGACTGGAGGTTGTTGCTGCCTATGGCCTAATAGTTTAAAAATATCCAACAGCTTACCTGTAGGATTACTTTTATACCACATCGCCAAACTATAGCGGGCACCTCTAGGACTGAGCGTATATACCGAGGCAAACACACTAGCTTTTTTCTGATTTGTTGAAAAGTAAATCATGACAGCCGTCATAGGGTGTACAAATGTACCAATGTTTAACTACCAAACCATGAATGTCTTTCCTTAGCGCCATGATAAGAAGCTGAAAATTACCTTCATAGTTTATAAGCGGCGTGTTAGATCACCTGAATAACTATCAGGAGATCGGATTAGTTATCCTTTAAAGAATCACCATCCTATGCTTCACAAACCACCAGTCTTAAAGAACCAGCAACCTATGTCTCACAGACCACCAGCCTAAAAAAACACCAATCCCTGTCACCAGACAACTAATCTTAGAAAACCACTAACCCATTTCTCTCAGACCACCAATCTTATAAAACCACAAGCAAGTATCTCCAGACAACAAATCTTACTGAATCACCAACCGGTGTCTCTCTACCACCAATCTTGGAGAACAACCAACCCGTGACTCCAGACAACCAATCTTAATAAACCGCCATTATTGGCTACATTAAAAGAACCACAAGCATTATTTAAAGACCCACAAACTGCTAGCTCTAGGCACATTATCATAGACAGCCCTCATCCTGCAGCCCAACTGGATAATTCTCAACACCCAAACCCTTAACACTAAGATGATGACAACCGTTCTGCAGCAGAAGCAGCCATTTCAGCACGTCGTCTCCTCGCATTCTCCTCTTCTGAGGGTGTCACGGAACCACGATCATCGTGCAACATGGGACTAAGCTTGTCGGACTCCTCACCACGTGCCGTCGACTTCATTGACAAAGTCCCATCAAAATCCTGACAAGTTTGAAAAAAATCAGAGATTTAGTTCCACCTACATGGAACGTCTTATATGCCTAATATTCTCACAGGCCATAATAAACATCACATAACATCTTAAAAGTCAAGACGACAAAAAGACTTTGAGAAATGTCAAACTAGCAAGCCAAGTGAAAACTATTTTTAAAAATTGACCAATGAAATGGCTGGTTCGATAACAGAGCCAGTCATTCCAGTGGTTAATTTTCAATAATAGTTTTCTATTGACATGAAAATAGAAAATAATGTTTTTCTCAACCATGCTTTAAACTGAAAGGATTAATCAAATCATGGTCTGTTGTAAAATCCAACTGATGCTACATCAACTGACACCATTCCTAGCAATGCCCCACCCATTTATAGCTATGCCCCACCCATTTATAGCTATGCCCCACCCATTTATAGCTATGCCCCACCCATTTATAGCAATGCCCCACCCATTTATAGCTATGCCCCACCCATTCCTAGCAAATGCCCCACCAATTTATAGCTATGCCCCACCCATTTATAGCTATGCCCCACCAATTCCTAGCAATACCCCACCCATTTATAGCAATGCCCCACCCATTTATAGCAATGCCCCACCCATTTATAGCAATGCCCCACCCATTTATAGCTATGCCCCACCCATTTATAGCTATGCCCCACCCATTTATAGCTATGCCCCACACATTTATAGCTATGCCCCACCCATTTATAGCTATGCCCCACCCATTTATAGCTATGCCCCACCCATTTGTAGCTAGGCTCTGTCCAATTTTTATGTGCATTAGAATCGATTTGAGACTTTGAAAACTTAATTCCCGGAAGGTAAATTGCAAGTTAACTATACAGGTAACTTCCCCGAAAACTTGATGCTTTACTAGTGTTTGTTCTGACGTGAACTGGAATGTCAGTTGAGTCTGGATAAGCCAACCATGCTGATTGGTAACCCTATAATTACTAAGGTAGTAAAACTTAACAATACAGGTAACCTTTTGAATATTTTAAAACTAATTTGACTGTTACATTAGTTTGAAAATATTCAGCACACTGTTGATTAAATTGTGAATTCATCAAGCCATACAATTTGCTCACCTTTGCAACTGCATTTTCGATTTTCTTGACAGAGCTAAGTCATTTTGACAGTAATGCCAGCTAATAAACGAAATCAAGGATTTCTTTTTTCACGAGAGAGTTGATACTTACCTCCCTAATACTTTTGATATTGCTAAATATTGGCTTTCACTCAATAAAACACTCAGATTAAAAACAGTTAGGTGCCCCTACTGGGCAGGTAGTCAGAGGTAGTCCGGCGGATGCCAGCCCCACCACCGTGCATGCGCCGACTACTACTTCCTATGACTAATTTATTGGCTAACACATGCAACTACCAAGAGCCTGAAGATCGAGCCTCTGTGGGGTGGAGAGGCCGGGTCCGTATCTAGGGAGGTAAGTATCAACTCTCTCGTGAAAAAAGAAATCCTTGATTTCGTTTATTTCACATCAAGAGTATACTTACCTCCCTAATACTTTTGATATTGCCAGAATTCGAAAGTGAATCTGGCGGGAGGGAGGCGAGGTCAAAAGACCAGCTCTTCCCTATACGCTTTCACGCGTTTAAGGCACTTATGACATCTGAAAAGTGTGAGAACACAGTCAGGATTTGACAAACCATCGGATAACACAACCGATGCATGAGAGATGACCGAATGTCATATGCGCTCCCCCCCCCCTCCTGGGAGGAAGACTAGATGACCTCAATGTCCTATACGCTCTCTACGTACTAGTGCCAAGTACTATAGGACAGAGACAAAAAGGCTCCATTTTCGTATACTCTCTATGATGAACCACCTCCCACATAAACCATCACCATATTAATAATATTGGGTAACGTGACAATACAAGTAACAATGAACAACACATGAACAAGACTGACCTTGTTGAGCTTGGAAGCTGTCATCATGATCCCAGTAGAGAAGCCTGATGCAGTCCCGACAAGTGGTTGTTACCATGGCTAAATTGCGAAGTATATAAGCAATGCGGAAGCACTCCTCACAAAATCTAAAAGTGATTAATGTTTCAAAATCGACAAGGCGAGAGGGTTAGAGGTGTCACGGAGGTAATGGTCTGTAAAACTTGACTCAGAGTGCCACTGAGCCACGGACATGATGTCATCCACAGGGACCCCACTAAACAGGGCAGTGGATGCCATGACACCGCGGACACTGTGAGCCTTGGCCACATCAACCTGTCTCCCGGTGGCGGATTTGTGACAAAACTGAATACACTCCACAATCCACCTAGAAATGGTTCCTTAGACGCCCTGCCATGGGGTTCAATATATGACAACCATAACGCTGATAGGTCGGTACGCCACTCCGAAGTACGCTGTTTGTACCGGAGCAGCGCCCGGATGGGGCACCATGCTTTAGAATTAGGATCATATCTAGTTAAAGATGGCAAAAAAATAGGTTGACCTGGATATTTCAATGACTGATTCTTAGCCAAGAAATTAATCCTAGGTAGAAGCTTAAGGCCTTCCCCTGTAACCACAAAACGGTCATCCTCGGCTGATAAGGCGTGAATCTCACTCCTACGCCTTGCCGAGGCCGCAGCAATTAAAAATCCAGTTTTAAGCGTTAACATTTTCATAGAAATGGAACTAAGTGGTTCAAAAGGCTTATCTCCTAGTACCTGAAGCACCAGAGATAAACTCCAAGACGGAATCAGTGGAGGATTCCTTGGTCTTAGATTGCCCATGCCTTTAATTAATACATTTAATGTACTTACTTCATCACTCCCCCTATTAGCCAAGCAAGGGATAACAGTCATTAATGCTGATTTGTAACCAGCAATAGAGTTAGGCTTGAGGCTATAGGCATCATATAGGTGACAGAGGAAATCAGCCACTACCTGAATAGATGAGTCCATTGGATCAATACATCTTTTTGAGCACCACTCTGCAAATCTGTTGATTTTATAATTATATGCTCTGGAGGTTGACCCCCTCCTGGCTTTGGCCATAAACATGGCCGCTTGCTCAGAAAAGCCCTCCTTAATTCTAAATTCCTTGACAACATCCACGCAGTCAATCCGAACATTGACGGATTGTCGTGAAGGGCCTTGCCCTGGAAGATAAGGTCGTCCATCAGAGGCAGAGGAACCGGATTGCAGACCAGAAGGTCCAGCAGATCCGTATACCACGATCGGCTTGGCCAATCCGGGGCGATCAGAAGCACTTGGCACTCCTGCTGCCTGATTTTCTGAAGCACCTTTGGAATCAGGATTGCTGGAGGGAATGCGTATGCATACATCCCCCCCCCCCCCCCCCCCCCCCCCCCAGCTGATAGCTAACGCATCTGTTGCGAAAGCGCTTGGGTCTGGAATCGGAGAGACGTACGTCGTCATCTTCGCATTCTTCTTCGTTGCGAACAAATCGATGTTGGGTTTCCCCCAATGGTCGAACAGACGATCCGCCACACATTGATTTAGTTGCCATTCCGTGGGTAAAACACTCATCCTTTGGCTCAATGAGTCTGCTAGCAGATTTAGCCTTCCCGGAATATGAACTGCCTTCAAGGTGATCCCATGATCTAGGCACCAACAAAGCAGTTTCCATGTCATCATACAGAGACTGGGCGACTTCGTTCCGCCCTGGCGGTTTATGTAAGTCACTACTGTTGAGTTGTCTGAACGAATTAGAACAATCTTGCCCTGAACTTTCTGTAAGAAATGTTCCAGGCCCAGGACTACTGCTCTTAGCTCTAGTAGATTGATATGTTCCTTGGACTGATCCAGATCCCAAAGCCCTGATATTGTGGACTCTTCCAGACAAGCTCCCCACCCCTCCATCGATGCATCTGTATACAGTCACCTGAGGGTGGGGAGGGGTTAGCAAAACCCCCGGCAAGAGATTCTCTGTATTCAACCACCATTGCAGGTGGTGAATCAGAGGCGCCAACACTGACACGTTCGAGTCCAGCGAACCTGAACTCTGGGTCCACTGTGTCGTGAGAAACAACTGGATCGGGCGCCTGCGCAAGGCGGCCTGCGGAATGACTGGTTCCAATGAAACCATCAACCCCAGCATTCTCAAGTAAACCCGTGCCAGGAGATGACGACTGTCGCACACCGACTGTATTACTGAGATGAGTCTTTGAACCCTCTCCTGAGTGGGATAAACATATCCCCTCTCCAGATCGAAGAACATGCCCAGGTAAACAAACTTCTGGGATGGAGTTAGCTCTGATTTTTGGAAATTGACTATCCAGCCCAAGTCCGTGAGAGTCTTCAAAACAATCTCCAGATTGGCCGATAACATTTCCCGGGTGTGTGCTTTCAACAGCCAGTCGTCTATGTACGTGTGGACTGCTATGCTTCTCCTGCGGAGGTATGCAGTGATCGCGAGAACCACACGGGTGAAGACCCGAGGAGCCGTGGAAATTCCGAAGGGTAATACCCTGAATTCCCACTGTCTGCCCTGGAATGCAAATCTCAGGAAGCGACGGAAACTCCTCTCTATGGGAATGTGGAAATAAGCATCCTTCAAATCTATTGACGCTGTCCACATTCCTCGCTCTAACACCGCCAACACCGAGCGCACAGTCTCCATCTTGAAACTGGGCGTCTCTATGAACTTGTTCAATGGCTTGAGGTTGAGAATCGGCCTGCACCCTCCGGTGTTTTTCGTTACTAAGAACAAGGTTGAATAGAAGCCCGGGCACCTCTGCGCCGGCTGAATGGCTTCCTTTTGTATGAGGGAATTTATTTCCTCCTCTATACACAACCTTTGATCTGGATCCCTCGGAATCGGAGTCCAGATCGGCATGAGAGACAGTCGCGATGGCGGGCCTGTCATCCAATCGGGACGATACCCGACTGAAAGCCATCGCAAGACTAAACGGTCCTGAGTCAACCGCTTCCACTCTGGCAAGTGGCCGGCCAAACAGCCACCCACCGGTCCACCTAGGGAGAGAGCTGGACATAAGGAGTGCGAGAGTGGCACTGTCTTCTCGGCCTGAAACACTGGAGTGGTTCCCACCGCGGTAACCGGCCCATCAGGCCCGATTACCGCGACCAGATCCCCACGCGCCACGCCCAGCACCGCGCGCACCACGGTGCGCGGGTGGCTGCCTGGCTGGCTGCGCCTGCGCCCCCCTTGCTGCTGGCCGAATCGCACGCGGCCTAGACCGACGCTGCGCTGGTGGCTGGCCTCTGACCTGGCCAGCGCCACCTCGAGCCTGCAGGGGACGATACGCAGGGGGTGCTGCGCGAACGCGCTCCCACCGGAGCACCTCAAACTGCTCACGCAGCGCCCTGTGGTTGTTGACCAGAGTCACCGTCTCCTGGAGGTGCCTACATCCCTCACCTCCAAAGAGACCAGGACCTGTCATAGGAGTTCGCAGCAGCCTATTATACAGGTCCTGGGACGGGCACAGATTGTCAAGGGCAAACGTGCGCCTCGCCCGGACACTCCTGGTCACCACCCACGTCAAACAGTCCAGAGCCAGGTTGATACCATCCTGGATGGCTCTCTGGACTGTGACCGGGCTTGGCTGGCGTGAAGCGGATGCTGTTACCACCCCCTGTAACAGCTGGGAGACGTGGGACAGAGCAGCAATCGACGCTCTCCCACTCTCCTCCGCATCACGCAGCGCGGTATTAGCCGAACGCAACGCGTTCGAGCACAGGACACCCGTGTCAGAACGGGAGCCTGGCCGCGCATCTTCGCCCAAAGCCGCGCGATCATCTACGCTGGGCTTAGGCACCACACCATACCGCTGGTAATCCAGGGGCACGATGCGGCAACGCCTAGCCACCTCGCGAGGGGCCTTCGCGACGCCCATTCGCCTTAATGGACGTCTCTGCCGCCTCGAACATGTCAACGACATGCTCAGCCAGCGGCAGAGATGGCATAGCGGTGGCAGTCGGCTTACCAGCTAACCACGGCCTATGGTCACGCTGGCTTGCCGACTGCTCCACGGGCAGATCTGGCAAAACACTTACCAGCCACTGGCAAGCGTCCGACCAATCTTCCTCCGTGGCTAACTGCGAGCGCTCTACTAGACGAGGGCCTTCGTCTTCCTCCTGAGCGCACGCAGTTGTACTAGACGGCGGATATGCTGATACCCCTGGCAAGCCAGGGAAAGCATGCGGGCCCGAAAGAACAGGCATGCTAAACTCCCTGGCTTGACCAGGAGCAGGCGCCGTGGTAGAGCGCGGGGCAGACACCGCCCCACCACGGCCCTGGCCAGCACCAGTGACACTCTCGGCAAGCCGAGGTATGCGGTAACCGTGGCCATCAGCACCGCCCAGGGTCACCTTCTGGACCGTGAATTCTACTCCTGCGTGAGTAGAACCATGGAACACGTCGCCTGTATTCCCCGCGAGGGGTGCACAGACGTCGTACTCCATGGCCACGTCCCCAGACGGCGACCCTAGCAGGAAATCCTCTTCCTCCTGGCCAGAAAGGTTAGGCTCCGGGTCAGCAAAGAGAGCTAACCCGGACTGGCCAGGGAAGGTGCCATAGGAGGCTTTGACACCTGCGGCGCGCGGATACCCAGGGTCTGATGAGCAGACCGCGGGTCCCAGCAACAACCGTTGTCCACGGCCCCTCGGCGCGGCACCAAGCCTGCTGCCAGGGTCGTGGACCGCCCCCATCAACGGGGCCACCTCTGAATCCCCCTCGAACAACGGAACGGACCTATGGAACTCGGATTCAGAGGCGGGGATCACCTGCGCCGAAGCAGATGCTGAGGACAACAAAAGACCTGGCCCAGGAAGCATGCTGCGAAGCAACTCTGGGACCAAATCCTTTATTGTCCTCTGCATCTCTCCCAACATTTCGGACCGGAAGGCCTCCATATCCACCGCGGATGAGGCCTTCCTCTTACCCTTCTTACCACCCTCCTTCTTCGTCTTCCTCTCCTCTTCCACCACCTTCTCCCTTGCCTGTAACGACAAAAAGTCAGCCATTAGTTCACCCCCCCACTGCTTACAGACATCGCATTTCAGCAACGGTCCACAGGGACTGCAGCTAAAACACAAATGCGGTGCAAAACGGTCCTTTAAAAACCGACCACAGGACGGGCAACCAGGTCTCTGAAACAGGACAAAGGACAAGGACAATGAGCAAGTTAGTTACGGTTAGAAAACTCAAAACCAAACTAAAAGAGAGGGACAGGATCATAAAGATCACTAATCAAGAAGAAACCAGCGTTGGACAAAACTTTAAATGTTAATAAAGAGCAAGGCCGATTATGACGTCATCAATCCCTTAACAGAAATTAATCGGTCCGCAACAAGCACCCAAGTGCAAGGACGAATTGTATTCATAACTAAACGAAATCTAGGATTTCTTTTTTCACGAGAGAGTTGATACTTACCTCCCTAATACTTTTTTTACCTCCCTAATACTTTTGATATTGCTAAATATTGGCTTTCACTCAATAAACACTCAGATTTAAAACAGTTAGGTGCCCCTACTGGGCATGGAGTCAGAGCGTAGTCTGGCGGATGCCAGCCCCACCACCGCGCATGCGCAGACTAGCACTTCCTCTGACTAGATTATTGGCTGACACACATGCAACTATTAAGAGCCTGAAGACCGAGCCTCTGTGGGGTGGAGAGGCCGGGTCCGTATCTAGGGAGGTAAGTATCAACTCTCTCGTGAAAAAAGAAATCCTAGATTTCGTTTATTTCACTTCAAGAGTATACTTACCTCCCTAATACTTTTGATATTGCCAGAATTCGAAAGTGAATCTGGCGGGAGGGAGGCGAGGTCAAAAGACCAGCTCATCCCTATACGCTTTTCTGCGTTTAAGGCACTTAAACTTCTGAAACTGTAAGAAAAAACAGTCAGGATTTGACTAACCATCGGATAACACTACCGATGTATGAGAGATGACCGATGTCATATGCGCTCCCCCCCCCCCCCCTCCTTCCTGGGAGGAAGAGTCGACTGACCTCAATGTCCTATACGCTCTCTACGTACAAGTGCCATGTACTACAGGACAGAGACGAAAAAACTCCATTTTCGTAACTCTCAACAATGAACCACACAAATACACAAACCATCACCATATTAATAACGGGTAATCGTGACAATACAATCAACAACGGACAACACATGAACAAGACTGACCTTGTTGAAAATGGCTGCTGACATCATCTTCCCATTGGTAAAGACTGATGCAGGCCCAAAAAAGTGGGTGTTTCCATAAATTAATTGTGAAATATATAAGTAATGAGGAAAAACCTCCTCAAAAAATATAAACCGATTTATTTTTTCAAAACCGACAAGGCGAGAGGATTAGAGGTGTCACGGAGATAATGGTCTGTAAAACTTGACTCACAGTGCCACTGAGCCACCGACATAATATCATCCACAGGGACCCCATTAAATAGGGCTGTGGATGTCACTACGCCGCGGACACTGTGAGCCTTGGCCACGTCAACCTGCTTCCCGGTAGCGGATTTATGGCAAAACTGAATGCATTCCACAATCCACCTGGAAATGGTGTCCTTAGAAGCCCTCCCATGGGGTTCAATATATGACAACCATAACGCTGACTGGTCGGTGCGCCATGCCGCCGTACGTTGTTTGTACCGGCGCAGCGCCCGGACGGGACACCATGCTTTAGAATTAGGATCATATCTAGTTAAAGCAGGCAAAATAATAGGTTGACCTGGATATTTCAACGACTGATTTTTAGCCAAGAAATTAATCCTAGGTAGCAGCTTAAGGCCTTCCCCTGAAACCACAAAACGGTCATCCTCGGCTGATAAGGCATGAATTTCACTCCTACGCCTAGCCGAGGCCGCAGCAATTAAAAACACAGTCTTCAGTGTTAATAGTTTCATAGAAATGGAACTAAGTGGTTCAAAAGGCTTATCACCTAGTACTTGAAGCACTAGCGATAAACTCCAAGACGGAATCACAGGTGGATTCCTTGGTCTTAGATTGCCCATGCCTTTAATTAATACATTCAATGTATTTACTTCATCACTTCCCCTCTTAGCCAAGCAAGGAATAACAGACATTAATGCTGACTTATAACCAGCAATAGAGTTAGGCTTGAGGCTATAGGCATCATAGAGGTGACAGAGGAAATCAGCTACTACTTGAATAGATGAATCCATTGGATCAATACATCTTTTTGAGCACCATTCTGCAAATCTGTTGATTTTATAATTATATGCTCTGGAGGTTGACCCCCTCCTGGCTTTGGCCATAAACATGGCTGCTTGCTCAGAAAAGCCCTCCTTAATTCTAGATTCCTTGACAACATCCACGCAGTCAATCTGAACATTGACGGATTGTTGTGAAGGGCCTTGCCCTGGAAGATAATATCGTCCATCAGAGGCAGAGGAACCGGATTGCAGACCAGAAGGTCCAGCAGATCCGTATACCATGATCGGCTTGGCCAATCCGGGGCGATCAGAAGCACTTGGCATTCCTCTTGTCTGATTTTCTGAAGAATTTTTGGAATCAGGATTGCTGGAGGGAATGCGTATGCATACATTCTCCCCCAGCTGATAGCTAACGCATCTGTTGCGAAAGCGCTTGGATCCGGAATCGGAGAGACGTACGTCGTCATCTTCGCATTCTTCTTCGTTGCGAACAAATCGATGTTGGGTTTTCCCCAATGGTCGAACAGACGATCCGCCACACATTGATTTAGTTGCCATTCCGTGGGTAAAACACTCATCCTTCGGCTCAATGAGTCTGCTAGCAGGTTTAACCTTCCCGGAATATGAACTGCTTTCAAGGTAATCTGGTGATCCAGACACCAACAAAGCAGTTTCCATGTCATCATACAGAGACTGGGCGACTTCGTTCCGCCCTGGCGGTTTATGTAAGTCACAACTGTTGAGTTGTCTGAACGAATAAGAACAATCTTGCCCTGAACTTTCTGTAAGAAATGTTCCAGGCCCAGGACTACTGCTCTTAGCTCCAGTAGATTTATATGTTCCTTTGACTGTTCCAGATTCCAAAGCCCTGATATCGTGGATTCTTCCAGGCAAGCTCCCCAGCCCTCCATCGATGCATCTGTATACACAGTCACCTGAGGGTGGGGAGGGGTTAGCAAAACCCCCGGCAAGAGATTCTCTGTATTCAACCACCATTGCAGGTGGTGAATCAGAGGCGCCAACACTGACACATTCGAGTCCAGCGAACCTGTACTCTGGGTCCATTGTGTCATGAGAAACAACTGGATCGGCCGCCTGCGTAAGGCGGCCTGAGGAATGACTGGTTCCAACGAAACCATCAACCCCAGCATTCTCAAGTAAACCCGTGCCAGGACATGACGACTGTCGCACACTGACTGAATCAACGAGATGAGTTTTTGAACTCTCTCCTGAGTAGGATAAACATATCCTGTCTCTAGATCGAAGAACATCCCCAGGTAAACAAACTTCTGGGATGGAGTCAGCTCTGATTTTGGGAAATTGATCATCCAGCCCAAGTCTGTGAGAATTTTCAAAACAATCTCCAGATTGGCGGACAAACTTTCCCGGGTGTGCGCTTTCAACAGCCAGTCGTCTATGTACGTGTTGACTGCTATGCTTCTCCTGCGGAGGTATGCTGTGATCGCAAGAACCACACGGGTGAAAACCCGAGGAGCCGTGGAAATTCCGAAGGGCAACACCCTGAATTCCCACTGTCTGCCCTGGAATGCAAATCTCAGGAAGCGACAGAAACTCCCGTGGACGGGGATGTGGAAATAAGCGTCCTTCAAATCTATCGACGCCGTCCACATCCCCCTCTCCAACCCCGCCAACACCGAGCGCACCGTTTCCATCTTGAAACTGGGCGTCTCGATGAACTTGTTCAGTGGCTTGAGGTTGAGAATCGGTCTCCACCCTCCGGTGCGTTTTGTTACTAAGAACAGGGTTGAATAGAAGCCCGGACACCTTTGTGCCGGCTGAATAGCTCCTTTTTGTACGAGGGAATTTATCTCCTCCTCGATACACAACCTTTGCTCTGGATCTCTCGGAATGGGAGTCCAGACTGGCACCAGAGACAGTCGCGACGGCGGGCCTGTCACCCACTCTGGATGATACCCGACGGAAAGCCATCGCAAGACTAAACGGTCCTGAGTTAACCGTTCCCACTCTTGCATGTGGCCGGCTAGCCGGCCTCCCACCGGCCCACCTAGGGACCGCGGTGGACACGAGGCATGCAAGAGCGGCACTGTCTCCGTCGCCATACACACCGGAGTGGTTCTTACCGCGGTAAGCGTCCTGTCAGGACCGATAACCACGCCCAGATCCTCGCGCGCCCCGCCCCGCCCCGCGCGCACCTCGGTGCGCGGGCGGCTGCCTGGCTGACGGCGCCTGAGGAACCTGCGCCCCCCTCGCTGCTGGCCGAATCGCACGCGGCCGAGGCCGACGCTGCGACGGTGGCTGGCCACTGACCTGGCCAGCACCACCTCGAGCCTGCAGGGGACGATACGCCGGGGCCGCGGCGCGAGCGTTAGCACGACGCAGCACATCAAACTGCTCGCGCAGCGCCCTCTGGTTATCCACCAGGGTGACCGTCTCTTGGAGGTGGCGACATCCCTCACCTCCAAAAAGACCAGGGCCCGTCATAGGCGTACGCAGTAGCCTATTGTACAGGTCCTGAGACGGGCACAGATTGTCCAGGGCAAACGTGCGTCTTGCCCTGACACTCCTGGTCACCGCCCGAGTCATACAGTCCAGCGCCAGGTTAATACCATCCTGGATGGTTCGCTGGACAGTGACCGGACTTGGCTGGCGCGATGCGGATGCCGTTACTACCCCCTGTAACAGCTGGGAGACGTGGGACAGAGCGGCAATCGAAGCCCTCCCACTCTCCTCCGCATCACGCAACGCAGTATTCGCCGAACGCAACGCGTTCGCGCACAAGACACCCGTGTCAGAACGGGAGCCTGGCTGCGCATCCTCACCCAAAGCCGCGCGGTCATCCACGCCGGGCTTGGGTACCACACCGTACCGCTGGTAATCCAGGGGCATGATGCGACAACGCCTGGCCACCTCGCGAGGGGCCTTCGCGAGACGTCCACTCGACTTAATGGACGACTCCGCCGCCTTGAACATGTCAACGACATGCTCCGCCAGCGGCAGAGAAGGCATAGCGTTAGCAGTCGGTTTCCCAGCTAACCACGGCGTGTGAACACGCTGGCTAGCCGACTGCTCCACGGGCAGATCAGGCCTAACGCTCACCAACCACTGGCAAGCGTCATACCAATCCTCCTCCGTGGCTAACTGCGAGCGCTCTACAAGACGGGGTCCTTCGTCTTCCTCCTGAGCGCAAGCAGTAGAGCTTGACGGCGGGTATGCTGATACACCTGGCAAGCCAGGGAAAACACGCGGGCCTGACAGCACCGGCATGAGAATATCACTGGTTTGACCAGGAGCAGGCACCGTGGCAGAGCGCGGGGTATAGATAGTCTCACCACGGGCCCGGCCAGCACCAGCAACACCCTCGGCAAGCCGAGGTATGCGGTACCGCTGGCCATCAGCAGCGCCCTGGGCCACCACCTGAGCCGCGGACTTTACTCCAGGGTGAGTAAAACCGTGGAATAAGGCGCCTGTATTCCCCGCGAGGGGTGCACAAACGTCTACATCCATGTCCACGTCGTCAGACGGCGACCCTAGCAGGTAATCCTCATTACCCTGGTCAGAAAGATTAGACCCCGGGTCAGCAAAGAGAGCTAACCCGGGCTGACCAGGAACGGTGCCATAGGAGGTACTGGCCACCGCGGCGTGCGGATACCCCTGGACTGATAAGCAGCCCGCGGGTTCCAGCGACAACCGTCCACGGTCCCCTATCGGCGCGGCAATAAGCCTGCTGCCAGGGCCGTGGAACGCCCCCTCTAATGGGGCCACCTCTGAATCGTCGAACAACGGAAGCGGACTAAGGAAAATCGATCCAGAGGCGGGGATTACCTGCTCCGAAGCCGATGATGAGGACAGTAAAGGATTTGGTCCAGGAAGCATGCCACGAAGCAACCCTGGAACCAAATCCTTTATTGCCCTCTTCATCTCTCCCAACATCTCGGTCCGGAAGGCCTCCATATCCACCGCGGATGAGACCTTCCCCTTACCCTTCCTACTTACAACCTCTCGTTTCCGCTTCTTCCTCTTCTCCTCCTCTACCACCTTGTCCGTCGCCTGTAAGCAGCACAAGAATTCGGACATTAACTCGCCCCCCCCAGTGCTTACATATGTCACAATTAACAAAGGGACCACAAGGGCTACATAGATAGCACAGATGAGGCCAGAACTTTTGATGAACAAAACGTCCACAGGACGCGCAACCCGGTCCCTGAAACAGGGCAAAGGACAAGGAGTATGAGCAACTAGTTAAGCTTAGAAACTCAATCCAACTCAAAGAGAAGGAAAACGATCATAAAGATCAAAAAACATCAGAAACCAGCATAGCGCTTGAATTGCTGATAAATACATAGCCAGGCTGATTATGACGTCATTAATCCCGTGACAGGAAAAAATCGATCCCAACAAAACATCCAAGTGCAAGGACGAATTGTATGCTGAATGGATAAGTCGACTACACAACCATCAGATACATATAGATAACTCTTTTCTGGCAAAAATGTTAATTATCTCCCTTTGTTTGTTTACAATAATTAACATTACCACATTATCAATAACTAGATACCTGACACTTTGTATAGACAAACCATCCAACGTGACGAACCGGAGAACTCCACCATCTGCACGCCTCTTAACTCTCTCCACCTCATGGGGAAGGAATTGGATCAAGAGGGCAAAGTGAGAAGACCTTTATAGTAGGCCTCCAACTCACTGGACATAATTTTTCATTTGGTTAGATAACCTAACAGTGTTAGTAGGAAATGGAACCATGGTGGAGAGAAAACTAACTCTCTGCTTCCGTGATGTCACCACCTAGCGTCATACAGACCTGTGGACATAAACAGAAAGAGAAATTAGTCCTAGGAAGCACCGAGTTGACATAAACCAACTAACCAAGGCGCTTATCACGGTAAACGCGAGTCCCGGAAACACAATACACCGGGAAGAAAACTCGCTAATTTTACTAGAAGTCACCTGATTTAAAGGTCCTAAGTCCTTCTGTGGCGAAGTGTATCCTCCCGCCATACAAATCAGACACTATCACTCCAAAATAACACCAAATAAACAGTTTAAGAGTAGGAAAAGCTTATGACTGAAAAAGACATGTGTGTTCTCTTTGCCAATAATCTAGCAAAGAGGTAGTGCTAGTCTGCGCATGCGCGGTGGTGGGGCTGGCATCCGCCAGACTACGCTCTGACTCCCTGCCCAGTAGGGGCACCTAACTGTTTTAAATCTGAGTGTTTATTGAGTGAAAGCCAATATTTAGCAATATCAAAAGTATTAGGGAGGTAAAAAAAGTATTAGGGAGGTAAGTATACTCTTGAAGTGAAATAGAACATCCTCAAAAGGATATTCAGACTACACATCATCAGATACAGAATGATAACAATGGTAAAAAAACAGTCATTATTTTTTCAAATAATTCATATTACCTCATATTATTAATTAGATACCTGACACCTTGTATAGACAAACCATCCACCGTGATGCACTGGAGCACTCCACCAAGACTACGCCTCTTCACTCTCTCCACCTTGGGGAAGGAATTGGATCAAGAGGGCAAAGTGAGAAGACCTTTATAGTAAGCCTCCAACTCACTGAACATAGACTTTTTGGTTAGATAACCTAACAGTATTAGTAGGAAATGGAACCGTGGTGGAGAGAAACAAACCCTCCTGTGCTGAGAAGTCCACCAATAATCCAAACTGATACCTGTGGACATAAAAACAAAGAGAATTTAGTCTTATAAAGCACCATGTTGGAAAAACCCAACTCAAACAGGCGCTATCACGGTAAGCGTGAGTCCCGGAAACACATTACATCGGGGAAAAACTCGCTAGAATATCATTGAAATCACCTGATAAAGAGATCCAGTCCCCTCCTCTGGTGAATTCGTTCTCTCTGACATCCTTCTTCAATAGAATTGAACTCAACAGACGTGAAAATAGGCTCAAACGCGTAGAAAACTTGTAGATAACTGCAAGCGCATGTGAATCTTTGCCAATAAATTAGCAAAGAGGAAGTAGTAGTCGGCGCATGCGCGGTGGTGGGGCTGGCATCCGCCGGACTACCTCTGACTACCTGCCCAGTAGGGGCACCTAACTGTTTTTAATCTGAGTGTTTTATTGAGTGAAAGCCAATATTTAGCAATATCAAAAGTATTAGGGAGGTAAGTATACTCTTGATGTGAAACTTGTCATGTAATTAATTATCACATTATATACTTGAGTGACAGATTGGATGCATCGATTTACTTTCAAGTTAAGCGTGTTTCAGCTTAACTGTCTGGCTGCTCAATTTCTGCAGACTACATTTTCCTCCGGGCTTAACTCTGGATAAACTGAATATTTTGAAAACAATTTCAGTCAAATTGTTTTCAAAATATTCAGCATATCCAGGCTTATTGCTTATAGAAAGTATTGGCTGGTGGCTTGTCATCAGTTACCATATCGTTTGTAGCCATTTCATAAAAAATAGCTGGGGCATTGCTATAAATGGGTGGGGCATTGCTATAAATATACATGTTTGTTTTTGTCTTGTTGATGGATGTGTGTAGTAATACATTGGTCATGGCATCAGTCACGGGCATGTGGAACTATTTTATACTTCCTAAATAATGAGATGATGGATTTAAGGGGTCAAATTTCAGCATGTTATCAAATCATGCAAAGAACATGTCTCAAAATTTCACCTTCACCACACACACATATATATATATATATATATATATATATATATATATCTATATATATATATATATATATATATATATATATATATATATATATATATATATATATATATATATATATATATATATATATATATATATTGGAACACAAAGGAAATAGTGTGTGTGAGTGTGTGCATGCATGCATGCGTGCATGTGTTTGTACCTTTTCTAGTGAGTCTCTCAGAGCAGGCTGTAAGTGATCGATGTTTAACAATATCCTCTCTGACAGATCCTTATCAATGCCAAAATCCTGAGAGACAAACAAAAACATAGCAAATGTTTAGTAAAAATGTCAGCATTTAGAGGTTAGAGCTGATATCATAAAGCCATAGGATAACAGACAGCATATATTGCACATTAGTGTAATAACCCCGTAGAGAGGGTGTGATAACAGACAGCATATATTGCACATTAGTGTAATAACCCTGTAGAGGGTGTGATAACAGACAGCATATATTGCACATCAGCATAATGATCCTGTAGAGGGTGTGATAACAGACAGAATATATTGCACATTAGCATAATAACCCCCTAGAGGGTGTGATAACAGACAGCATATATTGCACATTGGCATAATAACCCCGTAGAGGGTGTGATAACAGACATTATATATTGCACATTGGCGTAATAACCCCGTAGAGGGTGTGATAACAGACAACATATATTGCACATTAGCGTAATAACCCCCTAGAGGGTGTGATAACAGACAGCATATATTGCACATCAGCGTAATAATCCTGTAGACGGTGTGATAACAGACAGCATATATTGCACATTAGAGTAATAACCCCGTAGAGTGTGTGATAATAGACAACATACATTGCACATTAGCGTAATAACCCTGTAGAGGGTGTGATAACAGACAGCATATATTGCACATTAGCATAATAACCCCGTAGAGGGTGTGATAACTGACAGCATATATTGCACATTAGCGTAATAACCCCGTAGAGAGGGTGTGATAACAGAAACAGTCAACGACAAAAAAACAAGAGGCCCAAGGGGGGCCTGTATCACTAACCTGGAATTATTGGCCCTTGTGATGACTGAACAAAAGCGAGATGACCACTGGAAAAATTTACCAATCTAATTGTTGTGAAGGTTATACCAAGCTTTATTAAAATTGGCCCAGTGGTTAATAAGTAGCATTTTATGATTTTCTTAGAAATTCGCAGAAAATACAAGATGCCTGTCAAAAAGGCTAAATGTTGATTGATTCATGGCGGACATGTTTTTTTATATGCATAAACTTTCCATAGACAAACTTTGATGGCGCTTAGGCCTTTAATCATATCTCCCAAATTTCGTCCTGATCCATTCTGCGGTTCTGAAGAAGGAATTTTCAGATTTTCCAAGATGGCCGGCGAAACATTTGGCCAATCAAGATGTTTTAAAAAATTGGCCAAAACCAAAGATGGCTGCTGGCCAAGTTGGCCGATCGGCTTCCTTTGAACAAACTTGGATCACTATGTCCTACGGATGCTTCCTACCAAATATACTTAAAATCGGACCAGTGATTCTCGAGAAGACATTTTTTAATTTCCCATTGCTTTAGTATGGGAGATTTTGGCAGGAAAAAGATCCAAGATGGCCACCAATCTGTTTATCCGACAGTTTCGAAAAATTTTATATCAGAATACCCAAAAACCTATATAAAACCAATTTCGGCTTCAAAATCCATCAAATAAAAATATCCAATATGGCCGCAAAATGTGCTACAATTGGATTGTTCCACTGCGGCCATGTTTCTTTATGGATCAACTTCTCTTAAACAAATTTTAATGGTTCTGGAGAGATCATTTTCACGAAAACTAAGTCATCCAAGATGGCCACCGAAACATTTGGACAATCAAGTTCCCTTGAACAAACTTGGCTCAGCGCTTGCCTTAGATCATATTTCATGAGGTTTGCATAGATCCCCCCAAGCACAGAGGATTTTTAAAGACGTTTAAAAAAATTGGCCAAAATCCAAGGTGGATTGGCCGATCAGTTTCGTTTGAACAAACTTGGATCCCTATGTCCTAAGGATGCTTCCTGTCATATAATTGAAATTACCGCTGTTGTTCTTGAGATGAAGTCATTTAAAGGAAAAGTGGTTGGGCAGTGGATGGATGGACACACAACATTGTCGCCATGGCATAAATTTCAGGCCAGGTGAGCTAATGAATGCTGTGCGATGTATGAAATATTAATTTGAATATTTTGAAATTAATATTACTGGAAGCCATTTGTAGGCAGCAATGGCTTCCAGTCATATTAATTTCAAAATATTAAACATTTTTCCTGTTTGTTTTGTCTGAGATTGAGATGCATGGGAGTTTATCAGTGAGATGGTTAAGAGAGCTGGTGTACTGACCACTTCCTTGCCATAATCCTCACTGTCACTCTCTGTCTCCTTCTTTTCACTCACTTCTGAATCCTGAAACAGATTTAAGGATGAAATATAGAAATAATTAAATTATATTAGAATACTCAAAACAATCTTCAGTGGATGGATCTGATCTGTCACTCACGTGTCACAGGTAGGCTGATGTCACAATCATAATTGACGGAGAATACGCCGTCATGAAGCTGGAGAATTATGTCAAGTATATGAATTGTGTGTCTTAAAGATGAAGTAATTAAAAATGGTTTAACTATTCAAGTAATAATTGAGATTAAGATATACAGATAAATATAAACCATATAAATTTTATTCATGATAAAATATTTATTTTAACTGGTTCAGTAAATTTTCGGGACCAAATTAGTTTTTTCCACATAAATTAAGGAATGTAGATATGAATGCAAAGATATCACGTGTGGGCGTGTGTGTGTACGTGCACGCCGACGACACATGTAAGCAGGCACACCTACACCTACACACACATGCACGCACGCACGCACATACACACACACACACATATTTATAGCTAGTCTTACTTCATATCCCAGATTTGCTATATCCTGAGCTACCAGATCCAGATTAAGCCTTGGTCTGATGTTCTGTAGGAAAACACAATCAATGTGCTGAGATTTGGTATAATTTCTATATAACACAAAATTGCTCATACTTTGTGAAAGCGAAAGATTTCATAATATTAGTGCAACAGTAATAAGAGTTATAAGCATAGATCTAGTGATATAATAGGGAGCTTTTTAATGGTCACAATTGCTCAAGAAAAATAAATTTGTTCTTAATAAGTATTTATTTGCAGGTCAAAAGATGATTTTTGATAAATTATCACTGGAATGACTGGCTCGTTTATCCGGTGGTAAATTACCAAAAATTACTTTTCTCAAGACCACTGCAGAGGCTATCTTTTGTCGGATTGACGCATTAAATTTAATGTTGCAAGCCACCAGACAATTAATTCAATAAACAAAAACGCTTGACTTGAGGGACATTTTTTAAAAAACAATTTGACTGAAAGTTGTTGGTGGCTTAGCCACCAACAACTTTCAGTCAAATTGTTTTCAAAATGTTTATCAGGCCCAGATATATAACACCTGGAATGTCATCTGCAAAAACTCAGCAGACGGGTAATGATCAGAATTTTAGTGCTTAGTGAATGTCTATTTGCAGGCCAAAAGAAGACTATTTATTTTAATCTACCACTGTAATGACAGTTTCAGCTATTGAAGTCATGGCCAGAGTTTGGGGCAGGGTTTGGGGCAGGGTTTGGGGCAGGGTTTGGGGCAGGGTTTGGGGCAGAGTTTGAGGCAGGGTTTGGGCCAGGGTTTGGGGCAGGGTTTGGGGCAGAGTTTGGGGCAGAGTTTCGGGCAGGGTTTGGGGCAGAGTTTGGGCCAGAGTTTGTGAGGATCCTAAAAATGGTTCTAAGGATTAATATAAGTTAAAATGTATGATCTAGAAATATGTCATTGTTTCTTACATCTTCCTCTTCGTCCTCATCTTCCTCCTCAGAATGCATCGGTATCGTGATACTACTAGTCAGCTGTGTGCTTTTCCCGGTGTTCATCGAGCCCGTCGTCGTGTTTATACTGCTACGATTCTGAATGGAAAATAAACAACAGAAAATCAACACATATATACAGGGACTGACCTGTCCATTTGACAAATGTTATGCAGATTTAAATCTGAAGAATAGAAAGGAGGATTGGTCAAATATATGATTGATAATCAATCCTTCAATCCTCAACTTTGTTCCAAGAAAGCTTAAATCTTCTTATAGAGAATCTCCATTTACAGACCAAGAGAAGAGTAATTTTGACAATTTTATCGCAAATAGACATTTCTCAGGACAAATACAGAAATGTTTTTTGATGGATTGAGTGCTGAAGGCAATACATTTTCTGATATGATTACCATCTTCAAATAGAGGGGTCATTTCTCGCTAAGACGCGCCCATTTATATTTAAGACCCGCACATTTTAAATGCGCGAAAGAATCAAATAAGTTTTGGCAATGGTATGTCAATGGAAGAGCCGGTAACGTCAATCTGGCAATCATTTTCTCAATTTAAGAACGATCAATAAAATATGAGACTTGATGAAAATGCTATTCAGACTCTCGTCCATGCAACCAATAACATCAAGACAGGATGATGGAAATTCATTACCAACAGGTATAACATAAGACCAGTAAGCTTGTGTGATTATTGCTTTGAGTGATCACGATGGTTTGTTTAAAAATAATTCACCTTTCCAGTCTCCATCCATCATTAGACCTCGTATGACGTCATAATCAGCTCAGCGCGTGTATGATGATGTTACAATCATTATGTCACAAAGGGTTCCATATAGACGGTCACCAAATCTCAAATGGTCCAACATGTATGAATTGTATGTCTTTGTAATTTTTTGCTATTTAATAAACATGCTGTTGAATATTTTGAAACTAATTTGACTGGGCGCTGTTGCTGCCTTAGGCAGCAACAGCACACAGTAAAATTAGTTTCGAAATATTCAACAGCTTACCTGCATATTTTTTGGGAAATTGATAGTCAGGGTGTTCAGAGATCGATCGTCCCCAACACGATCGAGGTGTGGGTGGAGCTTAACTAGAGATGGGCGGGGCATAGCTAAAACAGGAAAGGTCTGTTGTGATTACTCGATTAATCAGCCAGAGTACAATACCCAGACATAACAAGAAAAGCATATCAATGATGAAAAATGCAATGGATTTTTAAAAATGTCCATTTGCAGGAAAAGAGAAAACTATTTTTGAAAATGTACCACTGGAATAAACGAAATCAAGGATTTCTTTTTTCACGAGAGAGTTGATACTTACCTCCCTAATACTTTTGATATTGCTAAATATTGGCTTTCACTCAATAAACACTCAGATTAAAACAGTTAGGTGCCCCTACTGGGCAGGGAGTCAGAGCATAGTCTGGCGGATGCCAGCCCCACCACCGCGCATGCGCAGACTAGCACTTCCTCTGACTAATTTATTGGCTGATACACATGCAACTATTAAGAGCCTGAAGACCGAGCCTCTGTGGGGTGGAGAGGCCGGGTCCGTATCTAGGGAGGTAAGTATCAACTCTCTCGTGAAAAAAGAAATCCTTGATTTCGTTTATTTCACATCAAGAGTATACTTACCTCCCTAATACTTTTGATATTGCCAGAATTCGACAGTGAATTCGGCGGGAGGGAGGCGAGGTCAAAAGACCAGCTCATCCCTATACGCTTTTCTGCGTTTAAGGCACTTAAACTTCTGAAACTGTATGAAAAAACAGTCAGGATTTGACTACCCATCGGATAACACCACCGATGTATGAGAGATGACCGAATGTCATATGCGCTCCCCCCCTCCTTCCTGGGAGGAAGAGTCGAATGACCTCAATGTCCTATACGCTCTCTACGTACAAGTGCCATGTACTACAGGACAGAGACGAAAAAACTCCATTTTCGTATACTCTCAACAATGAACCACATAAATACACAAAACCATCATCATATTAATAACGGGTAACGTGACAAGACAATCAACAATGGACAACCCATACACAAGACTGACCTTGTTGAAATGGCTGCTGACATCTTCTTCCCATTGGTGAAGAACGATGCAGTTCCAAAAAAGTGGTTGTTTCCATAAATTAATTGTGAAATATATAAGCAATGAGGAAACCCCATCAAAAATATATGCCGAGTTATCTTTTCAAAATCGACAAGGCGAGAGGATTAGAGGTGTCACGGAGATAATGGTCTGTAAAACTTGACTCACAGTGCCACTGAGCCACCGACATAATATCATCCACAGGGACCCCATTAAATAGGGCCATGGATGTCACTACGCCGCAGACACTGTGAGCCTTGGCCACGTCAACCTGCTTCCCGGTGGCGGATTTATGACAAAACTGAATGCATTCTACAATCCACCTGGAAATGGTGTCCTTAGAACCCTGCCATGGGGTTCAATATATGACAACCATAACGCCGACTGGTCGGTGCGCCACTCCGATGTACGTTGTTTGTACCGGAGAAGCGCCCGGACGGGACACCATGCTTTAGAATTAGGATCATATCTAGTTAAAGCAGGCAAAACAATAGGTTGACCTGGATATTTCAACGACTGATTCTTAGCCAAGAAATTAATCCTAGGTAGCAGCTTAAGGCCTTCCCCTGAAACCACAAAACGGTCATCCTCGGCTGATAAGGCATGAATTTCACTTCTACGCCTAGCCGAGGCCGCAGCAATTAAAAACACAGTCTTCAGTGTTAATAGTTTCATAGAAATGGAACTAAGTGGTTCAAACGGCTTATCACCTAGTACTTGAAGCACTAGCGATAAACTCCAAGACGGAATCACAGGGGGATTCCTTGGTCTTAGATTGCCCATGCCTTTAATTAATACATTTAATGTATTTGCTTCATCACTTCCCCTCTTAGCCAAGCAAGGAATAACAGACATTAAAGCTGACTTATAACCAGCAATAGAGTTAGGCTTGAGGCTATAGGCATCATACAGGTGACAGAGGAAATCAGCTACTATCTGAATAGATGAATCCATTGGATCAAAACATCTTTTTGAGCACCATTCTGCAAATCTGTTGATTTTATAGTTATATGCTCTGGAGGTTGACCCCCTCCTGGATTTGGCCATAAACATGGCTGCTTGCTCAGAAAAGCCCTCCTTAATTCTAGATTCCTTGACAACATCCACGCAGTCAATCTGAACATTGATGGATTGTTGTGAAGGGCCTTGCCCTGGAAGATAATATCGTCCATCAGAGGCAGAGGAACCGGATTGCAGACGAGAAGGTCCAGCAGATCCGTATACCATGATCGGCTTGGCCAATCCGGGGCGATCAGAAGCACTTGGCATTCCTCTTGTCTGATTTTCTGAAGAATTTTTGGAATCAGGATTGCTGGAGGGAATGCGTATGCATACATTCTCCCCCAGCTGATAGCTAACGCATCTGTTGCGAAAGCGCTTGGATCCGGAATCGGAGAGACGTACGTCGTCATCTTCGCATTCCTCTTCGTTGCGAACAAATCGATGTTGGGTTTTCCCCAATGGTCGAACAGACAATCCGCCACACATTGATTTAGTTGCCATTCCGTGGGTAAAACACTCATCCTTCGGCTCAATGAGTCTGCTAGCAGATTTAACCTTCCCGGAATATGAACTGCTTTTAAGGTAATCTGGTGATCCAGGCACCAACAAAGCAGTCTCCATGTCATCATACAGAGACTGGGCGACTTCGTTCCGCCCTGGCGGTTTATGTAAGTCACAACTGTTGATTTGTCTGAACGAATAAGAACAATCTTGCCCTGAACTTTCTGTAAGAAATGTTCCAGGCCCAGGACTACTGCTCTTAGCTCCAGTAGATTTATATGTTCCTTTGACTGTTCCGGATTCCAAAGCCCTGATATCATGGATTCCTCCAGGCAAGCCCCCCAGCCCTCCATCGATGCATCTGTATACACAGTCACCTGAGGGTGGGGAGGGGTTAGCATAACCCCCACCAAGAGATTCTCTGTGTCCAACCACCATTGCAGGTGATGAATCAGAGGCGCCAACACTGACACGTTCGAGTCCAGCGAACCTGTACTCTGGGTCCATTGTGTCATGAGAAATAACTGGATCGGCCGCCTGCGTAAGGCGGCCTGAGGAATGACTGGTTCCAATGAAACCATCAACCCCAGCATTCTCAAGTAAACCCGTGCCAGGACATGACGACTGTCGCACACTGACTGAATTAATGAGATGAGTTTCTGAACTCTCTCCTGAGTAGGAAAAACATATCCTGTCTCTAGATCGAAGAACATCCCCAGGTAAACAAACTTCTGGGATGGAGTCAGCTCTGATTTTGGGAAATTGATCATCCAGCCTAAGTCTGTGAGAGTCTTTAAAACAATCTCCAGACTGGCCGATAAACTTTCCTGGGTGTGCGCTTTCAACAGCCAGTCGTCTATGTACGTGTGGACTGCTATGCTTCTCCTGCGGAGGTATGCGGTTATCGCAAGAACCACACGGGTGAAAACCCGAGGAGCCGTGGAAATTCCGAAGGGTAACACCCTGAATTCCCACTGTCTGCCCTGGAATGCAAATCTCAGGAAGCGACGGAAACTCCTGTGTATGGGGATGTGGAAATAAGCGTCCTTCAAATCTATCGACGCTGTCCACATTCCCCTCTCTAACCCCGCCAACACCGAGCGCACAGTCTCCATCTTGAAACTGGGCGTCTCTATGAACTTGTTCAATGGCTTGAGGTTGAGAATTGGTCTCCACCCTCCGGTGTTTTTTGTTACTAAGAACAGGGTTGAATAGAAGCCCGGACACCTCTGTGCCGGCTGAATAGCTCCTTTTTGTATGAGGGAATTTATTTCCTCCTCGATACACAACCTTTGCTCTGGATCTCTCGGATTCGGAGTCCAGATCGGCACTAGAGACAGTCGCGATGGCGGGCCTGTCATCCAATCGGGATGATACCCGACTGAAAGCCATCGCAAGACTAAACGGTCCTGAGTTAACCGTTCCCACTCTTGCATGTGGTCGGCTAGCCGGCCTCCCACCGGTCCACCTAGGGATAGAGGTGGACATAAGGAGTGCAAGAGCGGCACTGTCTCCTTTGCCAGAAACACCGGCGCGGTTCTCACCGCGGTAACCGTCCCATCAGGAACGATTACCCCGCCCAGATCCTCGCGCGCCACGACCAGCACCGCACGCACCTCGGTGCATGGGCGGCTGCCTGGCTGACTGCGCCTGAGGAGCCTGCGCCCCCCTCGCTGCTGGCCGAATCGCACGCGGCCGAGGCCGATGCTGCGATGGTGGTTGGCCTCTGACCTGGCCACTACCACCTCGAGCCTGCAGGGGATGATACGCAGGGGGTGGGGCGCGAACGTTAGCATGACGAAGCACCTCAAACTGCTCGCGCAGCACCCTCTGGTTATTGACCAGAGTAACCGTCTCCTGGAGGTGTCTACATCCCTCACCTCCAAAGAGACCAGGGCCTGTCATAGGCATACGGAGTAGCCTATTGTACAGGTCCTGGGACGGGCACAGATTGTCCAAGGCAAATGTGCGCCTTGCCCGGACACTCCTGGTCACCGCCCGCGTCATACAGTCCAGAGCCAGGTTGATACCATCCTGGATGGCTCGCTGGACTGTGACCGGACTTGGCTGGCGCGATGCGGATGCTGTTACTACCCCTTGTAACAGCTGGGAGACGTGGGACAGTGCGGCAATCGAAGCTCTCCCACTCTCCTCCGCATCACGCAACGCGGTATTTGCTGAACGCAACGCGTTCGAACACAAGACTCCCGTGTCAGAACGGGAGCCTGGCCGCGCATCCTCACGTAAAGCCGTGCGGTCATCCACGCTCGGCTTAGGTACCACACCATACCGCTGGTAATCCAGGGGCACGATGCGGCAACGCCTGGCCACCTCGCGCGGGGCCTTAGCGAGACGTCCACTCGACTTAATGGACGTCTCCGCCTCCTCGAACATGTCAACGACATGCTCTGCCAGCGGCAGAGAAGGCATAGCGTTAGCAGTAGGCTTACCAGCTAACCACGGCCTGTGATCACGCTGGCTAGCCGACTGCTCCACGGGCAGATCTGGTCTAACACTCACCAACCACTGGCAAGCGTCAGACCAATCCTCCTCCGTGGCTAGCTGCGAGCGCTCTACAAGACGGGGGCCTTCGTCTTCCTCCTGAGCGCAAGCAACAGAGCTTGACGGCGGATACGCTGATATCCCTGGCAAGCCAGGGAGAGCATGCGGGCCTGATAACACCGGCATGCTAATCTCACTGGCTTGACCAGGAGCAGGCGCCGTGGTAGAACGCGGGGCATATACCGCCCCACCACGGCCCCGGCCAGCACCAGCGACACTCTCGGCAAGCCGAGGTATGCAGTAACGCTGGCCTTCAGCGCCCAGGGCCACAGCCTGAACCGTGGATTCTACCCCTGGGAGAGTAGAACCGTGGAATAAGTCGCCTGTATTCCCCGCGAGGGGTGCACAAGCGTCATAATCCATGGCCACGTCTTCAGACGGCGACCCCAACAGGTAATCCTCATCCTCCTGGCCAGACAGATTAGACTCCGGGTCAGCAAAGAGAGCTAACCCGGACTGGCCAGGGAAGATGCCATACGAGGTACTGGCACCCGCGGCGTGCGGATACCCCTGGACTGATAAGCAGCCCGCAGGTTCCAGCGACAACCGTCCACGGTCCCTATTCGGCGCGGCACTAAGCCTGCTGCCAGGGTCGTGGAACGCCCCCTCTAATGGGGTCACCTCTGAATCTTCGAACAACGGAAGCGTACTAATGAAAGGTGATTCAGAGGTGGGGATTACCTGCTCCGAAGCAGATGATGAGGCCAGCAAAGGATTTGGTCCAGGAAGCATGCCACGAAGCAACTCTGGAACCAAATCCTTTATTGTCCTCCTCATCTCTCCCAACATCTCGGTCCGGAAGGCCTCCATGTCCACCGCGGACGAGGCCTTCCTCTTACCCTTCTTACTCACAACCTCTCTTTTCTGCTTCTTCTTGTCCTCCTCCACCACCTTGTCCTTCGCCTGCAAGCACAAGAATTCGGACATTAGCTCGCCCCCCCCCCCCCCCCCCCCCCCAGTGCTTACATATCTCGCAATTAAGCAAGGGACCACAGGGGCTACACTGATAACAGAGATGAGGCACAAACTTGTCCTTCAAAAACCGTCCACAGGACGCACAACCAGGTCTCTGAAACAGGGCAAAGGACGAGGAGTATGAGCAATCTAGTTAAGCTCAGAAACTCACCAACTCAAGAGAAGGAAATGATCATAAAGATCAATATTAATCAGAAAACCAGCTTCGGACAACTTTAATTTTTAAATAAAGAGCAAGGCTGATTATGACATCATTAATCCTATGACAGGAAAAAATCGATCCCCAACAAACATCCAAGTGCAAGGACGAATTGTATCTCTAACCAGAACATGTGCAGAATGGACATTTCGACTACACAACCATCAGATATATACTGATAACAATGGCAAATCCTGTTAATTATCTCCCTTTCCTCTAAATAATTAACATCACCTCATATCAATAATTAGATACCTGACACCTTGTATAGACAAACCATCCAACGTGATGAACTGGAGCACTCCACCAACTGAACGCCTCTTAACTCTCTCCACCTCTAGGGGAAGGAATTGGATCAAGAGGGCAAAGTGAGAAGACCTTTATACTAGGCCTCCGACTCACTGGACATAAAATTTTTGGTTAGATAACCTAACAGTATTAGTAGGAAATGGAACCATGGTGGAGAGAAACAACCCCTCTGCTGATGTGATGTCCATTATATGTCGTTACACAGACCTGTGGACATAAACACAAAGAGAGATTAGTATGATATAGCACCTAGTTGAAATAAACCAACTAAACAAGGCGCCTATCACGGTAAGCGCGAGTCCCGGAAACACATTACACCGGGGACAAAACTCACTAATTTTACTAGAAGTCACCTGATTTAAAGGTCCTGGGCCCTCCTCTGGCGAAGTCATCCTTCCTGCCATCTTTATCAGGGATAAACACTTCCAAATTTTCACAAAAACACTAAGAATTGAGCCAAGAAAAGCACTAGCACAAAAACATGTGTAGACTCTCTGCCAATAAATTAGCAAAGAGGAAGTGCTAGTCTGCGCATGCGCGGTGGTGGGGCTGGCATCCGCCAGACTACGCTCTGACTCCCTGCCCAGTAGGGGCACCTAACTGTTTTAATCTGAGTGTTTATTGAGTGAAAGCCGATATTTAGCAATATCAAAAGTATTAGGGAGGTAAGTATACTCTTGATGTGAAAAGGAAAGGTCTGTTGTGATTACTCGATTAATCAGCCAGAGTACAATACCCAGACATAACAAGAAAAGCATATCAATGATGAAAAATGCAATGGATTTTTAAAAATGTCCATTTGCAGGAAAAGAGAAAACTATTTTTGAAAATGTACCACTGGAATGCCTGTTATTCCAGTGATACATTTTCAAAAACAGTCTTCTCTTGGCCTCCAAATGGACACACATTCGCTGAGCAAAATGTCAATTTTCTCAAGCCCTATCACTTTAAAGAGTAATTAAAATATAGATTTGGAAATATTTACGCAGTATAGAAATTATTCACGATTATTCGATTATTTAATTTTTAATCATATAAATTCACGATTTAAAGACTTATTGCCATTTTCAATTTAAACACGTAATTTCACAAGCCTACAGAACTGCATAGATGTATGAACACATACATGTATGGCTTTAACTAACTAACACTCAAACCCGTCAAAAATAGCTTCTGCAGTAGTTCTCAGAAATGTCCATTTGCACACCAAGAGAAGATTAGGTTTGAAAATTTAGCACTGCAATGACTGGCTTGACAACCGAGCCAGTCATTGCACTGATACATTTTCAAAACTAATCTTCTCTCGGTCTGTAAATTGACATTTTCTGTGAGAAAATTGAAATTTCCTGGGAAAAATATATGTGTCAAAGAGTTAAAATGCATGCATGTATGCACACACGAACACACAGACACACAGTGCCATACCTGTTGATTAATAGCTCCTCCACTGCCAGCCAGTGATCCTAAACCACACGATGTTCTGAGAGGAGCCAAATGCCCAGTAGTGGTACCAATTCTTCACATGTGTCTGCTACTTGTCCTTAAACTCTTCACTTTAACCCTTTAACTCAATCAGCCAAAAATGGCTTCTACATTGGTCTTGAGAAATAAACGAAATCAAGGATTTCTTTTTTCACGAGAGAGTTGATACTTACCTCCCTAATACTTTTGATATTGCTAAATATTGGCTTTCACTCAATAAACACTCAGATTAAAACAGTTAGGTGCCCCTACTGGGCAGGGAGTCAGAGCGTAGTCTGGCGGATGCCAGCCCCACCACCGCGCATGCGCAGACTAGCACTTCCTCTGACTAATTTATTGGCTGATACACATGCAACTATAAAGAGCCTGAAGACCGAGCCTCTGTGGGGTGGAGAGGCCGGGTCCGTATCTAGGGAGGTAAGTATCAACTCTCTCGTGAAAAAAGAAATCCTTGATTTCGTTTATTTCACATCAAGAGTATACTTACCTCCCTAATACTTTTGATATTGCCAGAATTTGACAGTGAATTCGGCGGGAGGGAGGCGAGGTCAAAAGACCAGCTCATCCCTATACGCTTTTCTGCGTTTAAGGCACTTAAACTTCTGAAACTGTATGAAAAAACAGTCAGGATTTGACTAACCATCGGATAACACCCCCGATGTATGAGAGATGACCGAATGTCATATGTGCTCCCCCCCCTCCTTCCTGGGAGGAAGAGTCGAATGACCTCAATGTCCTATACGCTCTCTACGTACAAGTGCCATGTACTACAGGACAGAGACGAAAAAACTCCATTTTCGTATACTCTCAACAATGAACCACATAAATACACAAAACCATCATCATGTAAATAACGGGTAACGTGACAAGACAATCAACAATGGACAACACATACACAAGACTGACCTTGTTGAAATGGCTGCTGACATCCTCTTCCCATTGGTGAAGATCGATGCAGTCCCAAATTAGTGGTTGTTTCCATAAATTAATTGTGAAATATATAAGCAATGAGGAAACCCCATCAAAAATAAATATGCCTAGTTATTTTTTCAAAATCGACAAGGCGAGAGGATTAGAGGTGTCACGGAGATAATGGTCTGTAAAACTTGACTCACAGTGCCACTGAGCCACCGACATAATATCATCCACAGGGACCCCATTAAATAGGGCAGTGGATGTCACTACGCCGCGGACACTGTGAGCCTTGGCCACGTCAACCTGCTTCCCGGTGGCGGATTTATGGCAAAACTGAATGCATTCTACAATCCACCTGGAAATGGTGTCCTTAGAAGCCCTGCCATGGGGTTCAATATATGACAACCATAACGCTGACTGATCGGTGCGCCACTCCGCCGTACGTTGTTTGTACCGGCGAAGCGCCCGGACAGGACACCATGCTTTAGAATTAGGATCATATCTAGTTAAAGCAGGCAAAATAATAGGTTGACCTGGATATTTCAACGACTGATTTTTAGCCAAGAAATTAATCCTAGGTAGCAGCTTAAGGCCTTCCCCTGAAACCACAAAACGGTCATCCTCGGCTGATAAGGCATGAATCTCACTCCTACGCCTAGCCGAGGCCGCAGCAATTAAAAACACAGTCTTCAGTGTTAATAGTTTCATAGAAATGGAACTAAGTGGTTCAAACGGCTTATCACCTAGTACTTGAAGCACTAGCGATAAACTCCAAGACGGAATCACCGGTGGATTCCTTGGTCTTAGATTGCCCATGCCTTTAATTAATACATTTAATGTATTCACTTCATCACTTCCCCTCTTAGCCAAGCAAGGAATAACAGACATTAAAGCTGACTTATAACCAGCAATAGAGTTAGGCTTGAGGCTATAGGCATCATAAAGGTGACAGAGGAAATCAGCTACTATCTGAATAGATGCATCCATTGGATCAATACATCTTTTTGAGCACCATTCTGCAAATCTGTTGATTTTATAATTATATGCTCTGGAGGTTGACCCCCTCCTGGCTTTGGCCATAAACATGGCTGCTTGCTCAGAAAAGCCCTCCTTAATTCTAGATTCCTTGACAACATCCACGCAGTCAATCTGAACATTGACGGATTGTTGTGAAGGGCCTTGCCCTGGAAGATAATATCGTCCATCAGAGGCAGAGGAACCGGATTGCAGACCAGAAGGTCCAGCAGATCCGTATACCATGATCGGCTTGGCCAATCCGGGGCGATCAGAAGCACTTGGTATTCCTCTTGTCTGATTTTCTGAAGAATTTTTGGAATCAGGATTGCTGGAGGGAATGCGTATGCATACATTCTCCCCCAGCTGATAGCTAACGCATCTGTTGCGAAAGCGCTTGGATCCGGAATCGGAGAGACGTACGTCGTCATCTTCGCATTCTTCTTCGTTGCGAACAAATCGATGTTGGGTTTCCCCCAATGGTCGAACAGACGATCCGCCACACATTGATTTAGTTGCCATTCCGTGGGTAAAACACTCATCCTTCGGCTCAATGAGTCTGCTAGCAGGTTTAACCTTCCCGGAATATGAACTGCTTTCAAGGTAATCTGGTGATCCAGACACCAACAAAGCAGTTTCCATGTCATCATACAGAGACTGGGCGACTTCGTTCCGCCCTGGCGGTTTATGTAAGTCACAACTGTTGAGTTGTCTGAACGAATAAGAACAATCTTGCCCTGAACTTTCTGTAAGAAATGTTCCAGGCCCAGGACTACTGCTCTTAGCTCCAGTAGATTTATATGTTCCTTTGACTGTTCCAGATTCCAAAGCCCTGATATCGTGGATTCTTCCAGGCAAGCTCCCCAGCCCTCCATCGATGCATCTGTATACACAGTCACCTGAGGGTGGGGAGGGGTTAGCATAACCCCCACCAAGAGATTCTCTGTGTCCAACCACCATTGCAGGTGATGAATCAGAGGCGCCAACACTGACACATTCGAGTCCAGCGAACCTGTACTCTGGGTCCATTGTGTCATGAGAAATAACTGGATCGGCCGCCTGCGTAAGGCGGCCTGAGGAATGACTGGTTCCAATGAAACCATCAACCCCAGCATTCTCAAGTAAACCCGTGCCAGGACATGACGACTGTCGCACACTGACTGAATTAATGAGATGAGTTTCTGAACTCTCTCCTGAGTAGGATAAACATATCCTGTCTCTAGATCGAAGAACATCCCCAGGTAAACAAACTTCTGGGATGGAGTCAGCTCTGATTTTGGGAAATTAATCATCCAGCCTAAGTCTGTGAGAGTTTTCAAAACAATCTCCAGACTGGCCGACAAACTTTCCCGGGTGTGCGCTTTCAACAGCCAGTCGTCTATGTACGTGTGGACTGCTATGCTTCTCCTGCGGAAGTATGCGGTGATCGCAAGAACCACACGGGTGAAAACCCGAGGAGCCGTGGAAATTCCGAAGGGTAGCACCCTGAATTCCCACTGTCTGCCCTGGAATGCAAATCTCAGGAAGCGACGGAAACTCCTGTGTATGGGGATGTGGAAATAAGCGTCCTTCAAATCTATCGACGCTGTCCACATTCCCCTCTCTAACCCCGCCAACACCGAGCGCACAGTCTCCATCTTGAAACTGGGCGTCTCTATGAACTTGTTCAATGGCTTGAGGTTGAGAATTGGTCTCCACCCTCCGGTGTTCTTTGTTACTAAGAACAGGGTTGAATAGAAGCCCGGACACCTCTGTGCCGGCTGAATAGCTCCTTTTTGTATGAGGGAATTTATTTCCTCCTCGATACACAACCTTTGATCTGGATCTCTCGGATTTGGAGTCCAGATCGGCATTAGAGACAGTCGCGATGGCGGGCCTGTCATCCAATCGGGATGATACCCGACTGAAAGCCATCGCAAGACTAAACGGTCCTGAGTTAACCGTTCCCACTCTTGCATGTGGTCGGCTAATCGGCCTCCCATCGGTCCACCTAGGGATAGAGGTGGACATAAGGAGTGCAAGAGCGGCACTGTCTCCTTTGCCAGGAACACCGGCGCGGTTCTCACCGCGGTAACCGTCCCATCAGGAACGATTACCCCGCCCAGATCCTCGCGCGCCACGACCAGCCCCGCGCGCACCTCGGTGCACGGGCGGCTGCCTGCGCCTGAGGAGCCTGCGCCCCCCTCGCTGCTGGCCGAATCGCACGCGGCCGAGGCCGGCGCTGCGATGGTGGTTGGCCTCTGACCTGGCCACTAGCACCTCGAGCCTGCAGGGGACGATACGCAGGGGGTGCGGCGCGAACGTTGGCACGACGAAGCACCTCAACTCAAACTGTTCGCGCAGCGCCCTCTGGTTATTGACCAGAGTAACCGTCTCCTGGAGGTGTCTACATCCCTCACCTCCAAAGAGACCAGGACCTGTCATAGGCGTACGTAGTAGCCTATTGTAGAGGTCCTGGGACGGGCACAGATTATCCAAGGCAAAAGTGCGCCTTGCCCGGACACTCCTGGTCACCGCCCGCGTCATACAGTCCAGAGCCAGGTTGATACCATCCTGGATGGCTCGCTGGACTGTGACCGGACTTGGCTGGCGCGATGCGGATGCTGTTACTACCCCTTGTAACAGCTGGGAGACGTGGGACAGAGCGGCAATTGAAGCCCTCCCACTCTCCTCCGCATCACGCAACGCGGTATTTGCCGAACGCAACGCGTTCGAACACAAGACTCCCGTGTCAGAACGGGAGCCTGGCCGCGCATCCTCACCCAAAGCCGCGCGGTCATCCACGCTCGGCTTTGGTACCACACCGTACCGCTGGTAGTCCAGGGGCACGATGCGGCAACGCCTGGCCACCTCGCGCGGGGCCTTAGCGAGACGTCCACTCGCCTTAATGGACGTCTCCGCCGCCTCGAACATGTCAGCGACATGCTCTGCCAGTGGCAGAGAAGGCATAGCGTTAGCAGTAGGCTTACCAGCTAACCACGGCCTGTGTTCACGCTGGCTAGCCGACTGCTCCACGGGCAGATCTGGTCTAACACTCACCAACCACTGGCAAGTGTCAGACCAATCCTCCTCCGTGGCTAGTTGCGAGCGCTCTACAAGACGGGGGCCTTCGTCTTCCTCCTGAGCACAAGCAACAGAGCTTGACGGCGGATACGCTGATATCCCTGGCAAGCCAGGGAGAGCATGCGGGCCTGATAATACCGGCATGCTAATCTCACTGGTTTGACCAGGAGCAGGCGCCGTGGTAGAGCGTGGGGCATATACCGCCCCACCACGGCCCCGGCCAGCACCAGCTACACTCTCAGCAAGCCGAGGTATGCGGTACCGCTGGCCTTCAGCGCCCAGGGCCACAGTCTGAACCGTGGATTCTACCCCTGGGAGAGTAGAACCGTGGAAAAAGGCGCCTGTATTCCCCGCGAGGGGCGCACAAACGTCATATTCCATGGCCACGTCTTCAGACGGCGACCCTAACAGGTAATCATCATCCTCCTGGCCAGAAAGATTAGACTCCGGGTCAGCAAAGAGAGCTAACCCGGACTGGCCAGGGAAGGCGCCATACGAGGTACTGGCAGCCGCGGTGTGCGGATACCCCTGGACTGATGAGCAGCCCGCGGGTTCCAGCGACGACCGTCCACGGTCCCTATTGGGCGCGGCAATAAGCCTGCTGCCAGGGCCGTGGAACACCCCCTCTAATGGGGCCACCTCTGAATCTTCAAACAACGGAAGCGTACTAAGGAACGTTGATTCAGAGGTGGGGATTACCTGCTCCGAAGCAGATGATGAGGTCAATAAAGGATTTGGTCCAGGTAGCATGCCACGAAGCAACTCTGGAACCAAATCCTTGATTGTCCTCCTCATCTCTCCCAACATCTCGGTCCGGAAAGCCTCCATGTCCACCGCGGACGAGGCCTTCCTCTTACCCTTCTTACTTACGACCTCTTTTTTCAGCTTCTTTTTCTCCTCCTCCAACTTGTCCTTCGCCTGCAAGCACAAGAATTCGGACATTAGCTCGCCCCCCCCGTGCTTACATATCTCGCAATTAAGCAAGGGACCACAGGGGCTACACTGAAAACATAGATGAGGGCCAAACTTGTCCCTCAAAAATCGTCCACAGGACGCACAACCAGGTCTCTGAAAAAGGCCAAAGGACGAGGAGTATGAGCAAACTAGTTACGCTTAGAAACTAACCAACTCAAGAGACGGAAATGATCATAAAGATCATAATTTTTATGAGAAACCAGCTTCGGACAACTTTAATTGTAATTAAAGAGCAAAGCTGATTATGACGTCATTAATCCTATGACAGGACAAAATCGATCCCAACAAACATCCCAGTGCAAGGACGAATTGTATCTCTAACCAGAACATGTGCAGAATGGACATTTCGACTACACAAGCATCAGATAAATACTGATAACAATGGCAAATAGTGTTAATTATCTCCCTTTCTCATATCAATAATTAATACCTGACACCTTGTCTAGACAAACCATCCAACCTGATGAACTGGAGAACTCCACCACTGAACGCCTCTTAACTCTCTCCACCTCAAGGGGAAGGAATTGGATCAAGAGGGCAAAGTGAGAAGACCTTTATAATAGGCCTCCAACTCACTGGGCATAGAATTTTTGGTTAGATAACCTAACAGTATTAGTAGGAAATGGAACCATGGTGGAGAGACACAAACCCTCTGCTGATGTCATGTCCTTATTTCTCCTTCACACAGACCTGTGGACATAAACACAAAGAGAGATTAGTCTTGTATAGCACCTAGTTGAAAAAACCCAACTAATTAAGGCGCTTATCACGTTTAGCGAGAGTCCCGGAAACACATTACAACGGGACAAAACTCGCTAATTTTACTAGAAGTCACCTGATTTAAAGGTCCAAGGCCCTCCTGTGGCGAAGTCACTCTCTCAGCCATCTTTGTCAGCGGTAAACTTCTATATAATAGTCTTAAAAAGCTTTGAAAAGAGTATAGAAAGATTCTATCATGAAAGCATGTGTTGTCTCTCAGCCAATAAATTAGCAAAGAGGAAGTGCTAGTCTGCGCATGCGCGGTGGTGGGGCTGGCATCCGCCAGACTACGCTCTGACTCCCTGCCCAGTAGGGGCACCTAACTGTTTTAATCTGAGTGTTTATTGAGTGAAAGCCAATATTTAGCAATATCAAAAGTATTAGGGAGGTAAGTATACTCTTGATGTGAAATGTCCATTTGCAGAGCAAGAGAAGGGATTTTTGAAAATTTTACCACAGGATTGACTGGCTCAATAAATGAGCCAGTCATTCCAGTGGTAAATTTTCAAAATTAGTCTTCTCTTGATCTGCAAATGGAAATTTTGTATGAGAAAATTGAAATTTTCTTGAACAAATTTGAGGGCTAAGAACTTTGGATTTGGATTAAACATTCGCAGTGGTTCAATTTACCGATTACTACAATAGAAATTAATCCGTTGTTAGTGGTCAAGATTAGGTTTGAAAATTTAGCAATGCAATGACTGGCATTTTCAAAACTAATCTTCTCTCGGTCTGCAAATTGACATCTTCTATGAGAAAATTTAGATTTCCTGGGAAAAATATATGTGTCAAATGGTTCAAATGCATGCACGTATGCACACACGAACACACAGACACACAATGCCATACCTGTTGATTGATAGCTCCTCCACTGCCAGCCAGTGATCCTAAACCACCTGATGTTTTGAGAGGAGCCAAATGCCCAGCAGCAGTACCAACCAGTGAGCTTAGATTACTACTTCCACCACCGCCACCACCAATGCTACCATGACGACCACTGCTGTCTTTATGCATGGTAGGAGTACCCAGACTGGGCTCAGCATGGAACTGCTTACGCTACAGGGCAATAGGATATAGGAGAATATTGGAATATATATATAAGTAATATAACATTCTCATTTTACATCATACACACACACACACGCGCATGCATGCACACACACGCACGCACGCACACACACACACACACACACACACACACAAAAACACACACACACACTTGTGCAAGCATGCATGCGTGTGTGCCAAAAAGAATATATGATATTCTCAGTCAAAAATGAATGTATAACCACTGTGCACTCAAGATTACAGATTTCCCTGCACTAGGCTTCACGGTATTGAAAAAATGAATACCGGTTACGGTATCAATTTCCATACCGGTATACCTTTAATACCGGTATTATTACGATGGACAAAATAGAGTGAGGCTCCAGTAGTACGATTCCATAGTCAACGTATTTCCCATACATACGAAGTAGGCCTATATCAGTGCTCCTGAAACTGTCGACGCAAATTTCCACAATAAAACCAATAAATTATACGAATCCCGATATTAAACCCTAAATATTAACTGTCTTCAGTTAAATTATATCCCAAAACGGCAGAAATTCAACAGAATCGTCCATACAAATGATTTGAATTTGCCACAAAATTACAACTACTCCGTGTCGAGATCACGAGATACCGGTAACCAGTGACAATCTCGTCCCAAATAAAGTCGCCCAGTGAAACTGTGAACAACCAAGACTGTTTATATTTGACTGACAAATGTCATTGCTACGAGTCAAAGACGTTGGATATGCTGAATGTAAATCTATCTTTTACTCATTTTCCTGGCTACTTTTGTACTTGTATTGATGTACATGTATGTGCCAGAATAATAAATAAACCGTCGACGAAAACGCGTGCCGTAGACAACGAAATTGCAATGGGACGAAACCGCCAGGAATCAGGCAAATCTCCGTGCAGTGGCAAAACCAAGCCATTATAACACTAGGGCTGGGCGGTATTGACATTTGGGTGACAATAACGATAACACAGGAAAATACCACTGTGTTCTGGTGGCTTATGTCCCGAGAATATGATGATGATGATGATGATGATGATGATGAACTTAACGCTTGCCAGGGGAAATTGAAAAATATGGCGGCAAAGTCAATCTCGTATATTGAGCAACTTGTTATTTTTGGAAAAAAATATTTTTCTAGCGCAATTTGTATCTGTCAATGGCCAGTAGATTGCAAATATCAGATCTGGTACAGCTGTCCAGTAACATAAACATTCCATTCTTACAGAACGTCGCGACCCCGGTTACTAATTTCAACAATAAAAATCACGAATCAGCCCAGAGGGGGGGGGGGGGTCTGCTAATTCACCAGTAATGAGAAATGTCTCGCGTAACTGCGCAGTCGCACTTATTAATAATCGATAATGCGCAGTCGTTGTTTCTGATTGGATCGCGGGACATCCGATGTCATTAGGCATGAATGAAAATTACTATCGTAGTAAAATTTTGATCACGTGCCTCGTTGTCATTCATAACAAATTAATCACATGATTTATTTCAACCAATCTCTGTGCGACCCTCACAATCAATATTGATGGCTCATGGCGGAACAAAAAATCTAGTCACTTTGCAGTAAAGCAATATCTTAACGCCCACTTTGATGGGTTATATGACCTAATATATTATTACTGGACGGTTCCGAGAGTAATACCACCCGATATTTAAGTGGTTCATTGCTTTGGAGCGATCGAGAAAACAGGACTATATGTCAGAAAAACCTGTGCGTAGTAACTCTTATTTCTAGCAAATCGCATTTCCAGTAAATTGTCAGTTTAAAGCGTACAAGTTAAGAAGCGTTAAGCTATCTACTAAATGTCTTAGAGCTGATTACGCTTTTTATTGTGGCAGACTTGCGGGCTGTTGTTTTATATAACGCTACCCACCAACATAAGAAGTGAATATCGATCGCGGTGACAGAAGTTTTTCTCATATTGTCGGTTCCTCTTTACTTGGGCCATTGGCCGGTCGCTACAAAGTTGTAGAATTCTGGGAAATTGCTAACTAACCAGGCTCTAGTAATTGATATAAAATATCACGCAAAATATTCATTTGATATTATGATTTTCTCGAAAACAACGGCCCGAAATTATAAAATATTAGCGCAAGAAAAGATAGCTTTTAGATAGTTTTAACCACCACCTGTCCTATGAGGTTAATTAAAATAAGTTTTCTATTTTTTGCGCGAATTACGTTCTTATAAGTATTAATTTATCAGTTACTTTAACCCTAGCCTCTAACAACAATTTGACAGATACGGTTAACTAAGAAAATTTTCAAATGTGATCGGTAAATATCATTTTCCCGTAAGAGGAGCAGTAACGTATCGCATTAGTCACCAGTAACTTATCGCGTTATTATTGGAATGTAACTAATGAACAGCGAATTATCTGTCTAACAGAAGGTTACATGTATACTGGTTTTATGTTATATTTCGGTATCAGCAAAATCATACCGGTATGACTACTGGTATGGCTATGATACCGGTATTCGGTATAATATCGGTATATCGTGAAGCCCTACCCTGCACTGGTAATCTTTCTCCTGCACGGTCTATACAAAAAGCCCTTTATATTTTGACCTTTATATTTCGATCAGCTCACGTGAGAGTTTAACAAATCTTTATAGTCAACTGAGATCTTATTACGGTTGTGTGATAAATTTGATATGAAATGTGAACTCCTGTCAGATCCTCTATGAATAGAGAATAGATGAATCCACTTTTAGCCACACATGCTTTGTTATGTTGCGATTGATCGATGCATGTACTCACTGAATCTCAATTTCCAGAAAGTTACACAGGTAAGCCATTGAATATTTTGAAACTAATTTGACTGGGTACTGTTGCTGCCTATGGCAGCAACAGTGCCCAGTCAAATTAGTTTCCAAATATTCAACAGAGTGTTTATTAAATAGTAAGGACATACAATTTGTACAAACAGAACTTAGTTCATCATGAGTTAAATGTTCATATTAGATACGCCATTCATGACATTTGATAGCATACAACATAGTATATGTTGTATGACATACTTGATTATCACATCATATGATTGATCGATTCGTCATTTATCTGATATCTGCTCAGGCCCTAATAATGCTAACATACCTGGGCTTTTGTGTCTTTCATCTTCTTCTTTGTCTCATCTTTGGCACCCGCTTTCACCTTCTTCTGTTTACCTGAAATACAGGTGAAAACACACAGGTGAGGAACAACGTATTGCATCTAAAGACTTATGCTGTGACTAAAAACTTACTGCTCCGACTTGGCTCAAATTTTAATCCTACAGCCGTACAACAGGATTTGTACTCGCATTCATGAAGCGTACCTAAGCTATGCATCTGCCTAACTGCTTGCACCCATTTAGAAGACCTGACTATGTCGTATTCACGAAGAGGTTGCTAACTAGTCATCTAATGTAGGTGAATGCAGACGTAGGGTTTTTTACGGACCACATATTTACTCATTTTTTATACTTAAGCACCCTTTCTGAATACTGTCCCTGATGACTAGATTTGAAAATCTACCACTGGACTGACTGGGTCGATAAGGGAGCCAGTCAGCCCAGTGGTAACTGTGAATGGTCATTATTCGGTTTAATTCAGCTTCCCAATGATAAAGAATTGAGCTACATGATCTATATTAATTATCCTCACTTTGATTGGTCGCTTTCTTCCTCTCCTCCGCCACCATGTTTCTGTAGAACTCATCACACGGATGATCCCAGACGCTATCACCATTTGCGAAATTAAAGTAGTACAAGTCACCATTTGGGTCCTGACTGAAAAACAGGAAACATGACTTATTGTTTTGAGGTGGAGAGAGAGAGAGATAACTACATGTACACACATTCATAAATCTCCCGCTCAAATGCACAATAGACATTTTGTTTATCAGGATTTCTGTATCATAATGCAGAAAGAAATAAAATATAAACTCAACATCGTGTCTGTTGAATTTCTACAGACTACGTTTTCCATGGGGTTTAACTCTGGATATACCCCATATTTAAAAAAAAATTTGACTGAAAGTTGTTGGCGGCTCAGCCACATTGTTTTCAAAATATTCAACAGGCCCAGAGTTGTTGCTTGCCCATTGAAAGTATTGTCTGGTGGCTTGCAGCAGTCAGACAGAGGATTAAAGCTAGACAATCATGTACATTTCCGTAAATAGTAAATAAGTTATTCTATGAATTATTCACACACCATGAGACTCATCCACACCACAAGATGTTTTACACCTTTAGTGCTCATCCGGCACAGGCAGGATTTGAACCCACAACCTTTTGTTTATGAGTCAAACCTCCTACATAGCATGCGGCATGCACCCACAGTCTGGCGGTAATGCGGTCTACTCATAAATCAAAGGTTGTGGGATTGAATCCTGCCTCTACCTAATAAGCTCTTCACACATGCAAACACTGGAAGACATGCATGCATGATTATGTATATGGACATTCTCACAGGTTCATGCACATACACCCCGCCCAACACCCACCCACCCCCAGCCACCTCAACCACAACACACATTCCACCCAAGCCACCCACCCACAACACATACACCCCACCAATGACGACGATTAGCAGGGGCCCAGTAGTCCAAGGCTACTAGACTTTAGGCTGGGCTACCCAGGTTTCAAACTCACTAGCCCAGGGGGCTACCTCAACTTTTCTATCCATAGTTTAAGATTGTGAACAGAAAATCATTTTATGTTTATCTGATGAGTCTATTGCACGTTAAGACAATATTATTAAGCCTGAAAGCACCATATTCAACACATTCCACATTAGTAAATCATTTATTATTATATCCGATGTTTCTACATGCGAGATCCTATGTGTTGGTGCAACACAATTATAAAATGGGGCCCTTGAAAGATTATCTGGGCCCCTTAAGTTTTGGATTTAGGGGCCCAGGTGGCTATATGGTTAAAGAGCTAACACTGTATCACTGCACCCCACCCCACTCACAAGACATACACCACACACAACACACACACACTCTACCCCAAACAGGGTCCACACACATACAGCACTCTCTCTCACAACACACGCATGCGCACGCACGCACGCACACACACACTTACCACGGCCTCCAGCTTTCCGGGAGCGGTGCACTGATACCCTCCCTGGCAATCCAGAGCAGATGTGCTTCATTCAGAGGGTCTATCCCAATAGCCTCTGCATAGTTAATGATCTCTGAAAGTGAAATACAGCACAGCTCAGAAATAAACTAATATGATGTGCTTCATTCAGAGGGTCTATCCCAATAGCCTCTGCATAGTTAATGATCTCTGAAAGTGAAATACAGCACAGCTCAGAAATAAACTAATATGATGTGCTTCATTCAGAGGGTCTATCACAATAGCCTCTGCATAGTTAATGATCTCTGAAAGTGAAATACAGCACAGCTCAGAAATAAGCCAACATGATTTGCTTCATTCAGAGGGTCTATCCCAATAGCCTCTGCATAGTTAATGATCTATGAAAGTGAAATACAGCACAGCTCAGAAATAAGCCAACATGTTTCCATGACAAAAACACACATAGGTTAGGCCACCATAACCCTTTAACCCTCGAATTTGTTCAAATTTTTTTTTAATTTTCTCATAGAAAAGGTCCATTTGGAGACCAAGAGATAATAATAATAATAATAATAATAATAATAATAATAATAATAATAATAATAATAGGATATTTATAGTGCGCTATAATTCCACGCAAATATTGCTTGCTCTAAGCGCTTACAATAATAAAATAAAATGATCATGCAGTTGGATATGCCTGACGGAACAAAAACGTTTTAAGATTTGATTTAAATATAGCTAGAGTGGATGAAGATTTAAGACTAGCTGGAAGATCATTCCATTCTGTAGAGGCAACAAAAACCATGACTATTTTTGAAAATTTACCACTGGTATGATTGGCGCGGTTATCGAGCCAGTCATACCAGTGATAAATTTTCAAAAATAGTCTTCTCTTGGTCTGAAAATGGGCATTTCCCAAGACCACTGCAGAAGCAGGGGGGGGGGGGCACAATGTATTATTGTATGTATTATCATTCATGCTATGAATCAGACCTGTCTATAAGGGTCAACTGTGTGTTGTGTGTGTGTGTGTGTGTGTGTGTGGGGGGGGGGAGGCACAATGTACATGTGTTATCATTCATGCTATGAATCAGACCTGTCTATAAGTGTCACTTGCAAAGCTTTATAAAGATTTAGGAAGCACCATCGCTTGGCGGTACAAACTATTTACAGTAGAAAATCAGTCGCATTAAACAACCACCATTATCTAGTAACCACCTGTTTTTAGTGACCACCTGTCTTTAGTGACCATCTGTCTTCAGTGACCATCTGTCTTTAGTGACTATCTGTCTATAGTGACCACCTGTCTTCAGTGACCATCTGTCTTTAGTGACCATCTGTATTTAGTGACCATCTGCCTTTAGTGACCACCTGTCTTTAGTGACCACCTGTCTATAGTGACAACCTGGCTATAGTGACCACCTGTTTTAGTGACCATCTGTCTTCAGTGACCACCTGTCTATAGCGACCATCTGTCTTTAGCGACCACATGTCTTTAGTGACCACCTGTCTATAGTGACCACCTGTCTTTAGTGACCATCTATCTTTAGTGACCACCTGTCTATAGTAACTAAGTACTGTCTAATGCTTTAATGGCCGGCTACTACAGTGGTCTTGATGAATATTTATTCGCATGACAAGAGAATATTTTTAAAAATTCACCACTGATAACCGAGCCAGTCATACCAGTGATTAATTTAAAAAAAATAGTCTTCTAACCGTTAGCACTCTGATGCCATTACTGTGTCAATAGCAAAGAACTAGTGTACATTTTTCAACAATTTTGGTGGAAGATGTTGCTGTCCATGACAGCACCATCTTCCACCAAATTTGTTGAAAAATAAACACCAGTTCATCTTTTACTTTAATTTGAAAATTAAAAATTTTGACACCAGAGTGATGTCTAAACAGAGAATCAGCTATTATTGAGCAATCTTGAGAAGCAAAACGTCAGATGTATAACCCACACCTGTAAACAATAATGGAGGAACCCAGTTTTAGCTATGCCCCGCCCATCTCTAGCTAAGCTTAACACACGCTTTGCCCATGTTGGGATTGATCGATCTCTACACTCCCTGAATCTCAATTTACAACTAGAGAAGAAGTCATTTACTGAAAAAGTTGACTGACAGACTGGCCAGGTGAGCTAAAAAACTATACAGCTAAGCTGTTAAAAATTTTGAAAATAAATTGACAGGGTGTTGTTGTTGCCTATGGCATGACATGTGACGTTGTTGATTATGACATCATATGAGCGATCGATAAACTGGATTCCTCTATTGCAAAAGCGGTTTTGGTCGACTTGACCATCTAAGGGTTAACATGCAGTGAATGATAGCAACCCATAGATATTGTATATACTGGCTAGATGGCTCCTGCAGTGAATGATAGCAAACCATAGATATTGTATATATTGGCTAGATGGCTCCTGCAGTGAATGATAGCAAACCATAGATATTGTATATACTGGCTAGATGGCTCCTGCAGTGAATGATAGCAAACCATAGATATTGTATATACTGGCTAGATGGTTCCTGCAGTGAATGATACCAACCCATAGATATTGTATATACTGGCTAGATGGCTCCTGCAGTGAATGATACCAACCCATAGATATTGTATATACTGGCTAGATGGCTCCTGCAGTGAATGATAGCAACCCACAGATATTGTATATAGTGGCTAGATGGCTCCGGCACATGCCCTCACCATGGGGCTAGAGTTCAGTAAATCACAATTGCGCATGACTGCATATTCACTGACTGGCTGACGCAGATGATCAGCTGCATACATATGACATTCACAAATTACTAAATTATCTTTTGGTAATTTGAAGAGAAATTGAAGACGCAAAATTACATATTTTTTATCAGAAATAGAATTGTATTGCCTATATTAACCCATTCACCGATGAATTCCCCATATCCCATTTTCAATGCTATCATACAGGAAAATGGTTGAATATTTTGAAATTAATTTGACTTAAGGCAGCAACATCTTCCTGGCGAATTAATTTCAACTTATTCATAAGAAAATGTTTTATCCCGTAAGGAATTTACTTTTTCAGGGAGTTATCGGTGAAAGGGTTAATCTGATTTAAACGACTACGTAATTAGTTCAGCAACAAAAACACATTATTTTGGAGACTATACATCTGGTGAGTGAAAACTGAACTCTAAAACCCCGCTTTTAAAAGGGTCTCAATGTCATGAGCAATTTAGTCAGTATATATCATATCTATAGAGCAACCCCATAACTCAGTCTCCAGCCAACTTCCCACAATTCATTGCCCTGACTTCCCATTAACGGTAATCAGAACCTGTAGCTGTCACTGTCACCAGGTTCCGGCTAATGTTAAACAGTTCACTGCAATGAATCGTGGGAGGTTGGCTGGAGACAGACTGTGTGTTGCAAAGACACTGTAGCTAGAATACATCCAATTTCACTAAGAATTTCACTAACATTATGTATCACAGCCAACTAACACAGGGCATAATTTAGAATTTGATATTTGCATAACATGTATTGCTATGCAAATTATAAATTGTATAGTAGTCGACAAAAATGTATAGCAGTTAACTCTTTTACGGATACAGGAAAGCTGTTGAATATTTTGAAATTAATATGACTGGAAGCCATTGCTGCCTAAGGCAGCAATGGCTTCCATTCATATTAATTTCAAAATATTCAACCGAATATGCTATACATACATGACATAGTACAGAATTTACTTTTTCAGGGATTAGTTGTTGAAAGTGTTAATAATAGAACTTAAGAAAATCAATAATAAATTGCAATCCCGTAAAAGTTTTGCATAGCAGATATAGTTATTCATGTTGAAGAATGTATAGCAAATGCCTAAATATGTGTAGCAAATTGAGATGCGATACCAGATAAATTATTCCCTGTAACACATTGCAATAATCAGATAGTTTATCAGGACATGTGTGTCAAGATCTGTAAGTCTTTATGTCTCTAACCTTGATCCGTCGCTTCGTATCCATCATCATAGCCCTCCTCTAATATCAGCTGATCATTAATCATCATCGTGACAGCTTTCCACTGACAGGTGACATCATCAGTGAGAACACATCAGCGTAAGAACACAGCTTTCCCATCACAAGCGACATCAACCGACAACACAGTTACAGGATTACATCAGTCCACAGTACTGCTCCAGGTGACTAAAACATACAAAACATTAAATATTATCACAAGATCATCATCATGAGGCAAAAAGAAAGCAAATAATTAGTCTTTATTATTCTAGGATCAGACATGTTAGAAAATGGGGGAGGGTGAGTCCTTCAGGATCCTAACTGGGTAGGGTGGGTGTGATGGTGCAAGGTTCCTACCATGTCAAGGAGGATTGGGGTGGCTCAAGAATGCTACCTGACCAAAATGCAAGATCTTTAGAAGACAGTACTTTCAGTGGGTTTGACTCCCTTTCTCAATGCAATACACAAACCAGAATCGGATGAAGGCAAGCAGTAATGGGGCTATAACCCTGGGGCCAGGAAGAATAAGGGGTACCCAAATAAAAAAACCATGTTTCACATTTTAACCCGAAAGCCTGGTATCTCACTTTTACAGTCATGATCAGGGCATGCCCTGTAGGTGGGGCTTAGAATACACCTTCCGTATCCTCTGCATGTCGTAAGAGGCGACTAAAGGAGGTAAGGGTGAGGTAACCCTGACAGAAACCTTGAGTGCTGAAAGCGGAGGTTCCAGGCCGCACGGCGCACTCTAATAAACCATGGATCCATGCACTTAATGCTTATGATCATGTCGATAGTCACTTACAGGACTGGCGGTATGATCAGCGAACGAAAAGAAGAAGAAGATCAGGGCATAATTTAGAATTTGATATTTGCATAGCATATACACGTATAGTTGTCTGCAAAAATGTATAGCAATTAACTCTTTCACTGATAAATTCCCTGTATCTCAATCTCGGAGCAGGATAGCTGTTTAATATTTTGAAATTAATGTGACTGGAAGGGCAGCAATGGCTTCCAGTCATATTAATTTCAAAATATTCAACAGAATACGCTTTAAATTGTAAAGAATTTACTTTTACAGGGATTTGTCGTTGAAATGGTTAATGATAGAACTTAAGAAAATCAATGATAAATTGCAATCATGTACAAATCTTGCATAGCAGATACAGCTTTGCATGTTGCATAATGTACAACAACTCACTAAATGTGTGTAGCAAATTGAGATGCGATACCAGATAAATTATGCCCTGATGATATACGTAAGCTGAGGCATACTTTGAAACCAGTTTGCCTGTCATCATAGAAGTCACCACAGAGGTCATTATATGGGTAATCCCCAGAGGTCATTATATGGGTAATCCCAGAGGTCACCACATAGATCATCCCAGTTGTCACCACATAGGTCATCCCAGAGGTCACCACATAGGTCATCCCAGAAGTCACCACATAGGTCATCCCAGATGTCACCACATAGCGCATCCCACAGGTCACCACATAGGTCATCCCTGTTGTCACCACATAGGTCACCCCTGTTGTCACCACATAGCTCATCCCAGAGGTCACCACATAGGTCATCCCAGAGGTCACCACATAGGCCATCCCAGATGTCACCACATAGCTCATCCCAGAGGTCACCACATAGCTCATCCCAGAGGTCACCACATAGGTTATCCCTGTTGTCACCACATAGGTCACCCCTGTTGTCACCACATAGGTCATCCCAGGTTATTCAACCAGTTATACTTATAAGTCCCACTGATAAATTTTCCCAAATAGTCTGCTCTACAAATGCACATTTCTTAAGACCACAGTGAGGCAGCAACAGTGCCCAGTCAAATTAGTTTCAAAATATTCAACAGCATGTTTATTAAATAGCCAAGAATTACAAAGACATACAATTTATACGTGTCAGACTCTTTGAGATTTGATAATGGTCTAATTGGAACCCGTTGTGATGTAATGATTGTGACATCATCATACATGTGTTGAGCTGATTATGACCTCATACGAGGTCAGATGATGGATGGATACTCTTGAAAGGTGAAATACTACCAACAGATAGGCAGGATTGGCAGGAAGTTCCTGGTGCGGGAAATACCAGGCGGGAAATACCGCCCTACGTAACACTCCAGAAAGCGGGGAATACTGGGAAATACTCCAATACTCATCAGAGGTGGTAAATTTTACACTAAATATCTTAGATATATTAACCAGAGGGGCTAATATAGAAGCCTATATCTAATACAGAATGACATATGAGATCAAACAGGCAATATAGGCATATCATAGCATATCTAATACAGAATGACATATGAGATCAAACAGGCAATATAGGCATATCATAGCATATCTATAACCCTTTCAATTCTATAGAGCAGATACAAGACCTACTATTTAATAGTATTTATTGCACAAATTGTTGGTGGAATTTTTAAAACACATTTTCAGTAGAGGCTGCAACAACAACTTCCAGTAAAATAGTTTCAAAATATTAAGCAACATTAGCATGCTGTACATATTGGGACATCCAATACAAATCCACTATGCTGCCTTGAATTCTCAGATGATCAGAATATTGATTTAAAATAGAGATCTAAGCTTTGATTATTGTTTCTTTAGTTAGCTTAGATTTATATGTAACTCAACGCTCCGAGCTAGAATGTCTCCCACACTCAGCTCATATACAGGTGTGATATTGTCTCATAATGGAAAGACAGCAAGATTCCTAATCGGGGATTACCTGATTGAGATGGCAACACATTTCTTTTTATTATATATGATTATATACTAATATCAAATGTACTATTTCTACTATTACATGCTACAATATGACTGATTGAAAACAGACTTTCACATCATTTTCAACATATTCTATAGATTTCAGGTTTAAATAGCAATTACAATTTTAACATTTCTGCAACTTAAGAATGAAATGTATTCAGTCATCATAGCACTAACTTAGATATAATGACATCCCAGAGAGTGAATTAGTTATTTAACCTTTTAACACTCAAACTTGCTCAGGCAAATTTCAATTATCTCATCGAAAATATCTATTTGCAGAACAAGGCTATTAAACACCAAATTTACTACTTTACAAAGCTAGGATACAGTATTTTGATTTTGAAAATGGTGTTGCTGCTGTATTTGTATACCGGATATTACGAAAAATGGAATTTGACCAGGTCTAGATTTACTACAATAACTTAATTTGTGCTAAATTTTTAGCGGCATTTGTATTATTTTTTGCTGACAAACTCTCCTGTTGCCATATCATAGACAGTGATGTCATATCACCATCTTGTCGCTATAGATATAGCAAATTTACATCCCTGTTAGAAACTGGTACCTAAGTACACAAAAACTCTCCGACAAACTGATAATGGGTATTTACACATGGTAAATTTATTTGGAGGAATTAAAAACTTTTAATGTACATGTATTATTTCACTGAACACTTGCACAATACTAAATAGAAGCAATTCTTGACAAAGGCTTTACGTTCCTATGCAATTGGCAAAACTGTCTATACCCTGTTAGAAACCGATACTCGGACCATACCGTTCACACTTATTTACAGGAGTCACTATCGCTATCAGATTTACAACTGAGATCTCGATACAGGAACTGACACTCATTCTTTTACAAGTTCACGTTAATTTATTTTGATATAAAAATGTACAATTTGTAATTGCACAACAGGTGGTCCACCAAAGGCAGAGCCTATATAGACGGAGGACCCCTACATAGAACAAAAAATAAAATAAATTATACATGAAGGACTGATACTATAATATATGGCACAATTAGCTCAGGATTAACTTAGTCCTAAAAGACCAAAACAAGAGACATGGGAAATGGGACAAAAATAGACAACATATTTACAGGTACATAGAGAGGTGTGCTTGTTAATTAAAATTCATGATTATAAGATCAACTGAGTTTTAATTTAGTTTCTTTTTTCAATCAATCAATCATATTCTATTTCTGTGAGAAGGCTACAAGCCTGTAATGACAGATTCCTAATTTCCTTTTTCAATTTGGTTATAAAACATGGGATTTATATTGCCAGCTAGATAGTTATAGTATAGGGGTTGGTTATCCCATAGTTTATCTAATTTTGTTTCAAATGATATCATGGTTGTTGCTTCTATAACATCGTTCGGAAGACTGTTCCATAAGTCCACAATTCTATGTTTAAAGGAGTATTTTTGTATGTTTAAACGTGATCTGGATTTGTATAGTTTTAGCCTGTGTCCCCTGGTTCTTGAGTCTGTTCGAAATTCAAATAGGTTGCACACTTCTGGATCATATTTTTTGGTTATAATTTTGTAAGCTTCAATATGTCTCCTCGTACTCTACGGTGTGCAAGAGTTTGTATATTAAGGACCCTGAGCCTAGTCTCATAATTTAGTTTTGATAGTCCCGAGACACTTTTTGTCGCCCTTCGCTGAACATTTTCTAACAGCTCTATATGTTTCTTGAGATAAGGGCTCCAAACCTGATTAGCAAATTCCAGATGTGGCCGCACTAATGATGTATACAGGGTTCTAAATATGTTTGTGTCAAGGGATACAAATGTGCGCCTTATTACACCCATAATGGAGTTGGCTTTATTAACTTTATCTATTATGTGCTTCTCGAAACATAGTTTATCATCAATAATAACACCTATATCCTTTTCATCCTCACTTGGATTAATACGGGACCCGTCTTTACCAAGAATATAGCTATGATTTTGTAAATTGGTTTTGCCAATTCGCATAGATTTACACTTATCAGCATTAAATTGGAGTAACCATTTACTGGTCCATTCTGTTAACAAGTATATATCTTGTTGCATTTCGTTAGCATCATCATTGGATTTTATGCCATGAAAAAGTTTTGTGTCATCCGCATACAGGTATATTTCACTATTGTTAGCTATCACATTATAAGTCATTTATATATAAAACAAACAACACTGGTCCTAAAACTGATCCCTGTGGTATCCCGCTAAATCCTGATTTCCATTCAGAGGGTTCATCACTAATGATTACTCTCTGGCTACGCTGTGACAAGAAGCTTTCTATCCATTTAATAATCTGTGGATTGATGTTATATAGATTCAGTTTATGTACAAGTCTACGATGGGGAACCTTGTCAAATGCCTTTAAAAAATCAAAATATGCAACGTCCACAACACCACCATCACTATCCAATGTTTGTAACCATTTATCCACTACCGTCAATAACTGCAGTGTGGTGGACCTACCTGGGATGAAACCAAATTGACATTTACTAAATAAGCCATTCGTTTTCATATGCTGGATGATACTGTCTCTAATTAAACCTTCAAGTACTTTGCAGATGACACTTGTCAGACTTATTGGCCTATAATTGCTTGTGACTTTTCTGTCTCCCTTTTTAAATATAGGTATAATATTGGCCTGCTTCCATGGTGTTGTTAATGTACTGGAGTTCAATGAATTTTGAAATAATATTCTGAACGGGTGGGCTAAAGTATTACTAAGTTCTTTTAGGATACGCGGTTGGATGCCATCAGGACCGGGTGACTTTGATATTTTTAATTTATCTAAACTCTTTTTGATATCATTTTGCTTTATTTGTAAGATATTTTGCTGCGGGGTAGATAGTCTAGCAAGCTCTGGTAGCATATCGTCAGGTTCGCAGACGAATACAAATGAAAAGAAATTTGCTAAGGCAGTTGCTTTTTCACAGTTAGAAGTAGTAAGGTTTTTCTTATTGTTATCAGTATATAAGTCTGGCATAGACAGTCTAGTTTTAGTCTTAGTTTGAACATATGTCCAGAATTTCTTTGGGTTTATTTTAATTTTTCCTGTAATTTTTTGCTCGTGTAACTTAACAATTTTTCTAGTTTCCTGACGGACTTGATTTCGTACTTTATTGTATTTAATCCTCAAAGTATCATTTCTTGTTAGCTTATATTCTGCCCATAGTCTACGCTTGCGGTGAATCTTGGACAAAATTGAAATTTTTTTTGTCATGTAGTGCTGATGGTGGTTGCAATCAATGACAATATTGTTGGTGGTGTTATGTGGTGAAAGTGGTCGTAAAGGATTACTATTACGACAATTATCATCATGATTATTATTATTATTATTATTTTTGATCTGTTGTCCCCTCATGACACAGACACCACGCGAGACGGGCGCGATGGCCTTAGATGTTACGAAGGATGTGTCATGTGAATGATACATGGACTATGGAGCAGCGCAGGTTTTTACCAAACTGATCGCATGTCTCATCATCATATCCACAGAACATAAGCCTATGCCCTATGGCTTGTTATTCAAGTTATTGTTCTGAATTTATGCAGATTTTAGTCATAGTTATCGAGTCACGCTCGAACATGGTTCTTTTTGGAATGGAATTCCTAGCATGTGGCGCAGAGAAGTTTAACCCAAAACGCCAATAGTGAACTAGTGAAAATAATGTGTTTGGACTTGCAAAGAATTGAAGAATGTTACCACGAAAATACAACATTTATGCTAAAATGATGTGAATTTGGCACCTACTGTTCCGAAAATAAGGTCATGAATCACTACATGGCGTGGCAGAGTGAAAATATGTTCATTTAAAGCGCTACCTCTTAACGTGTACTCAAATTTCAATTTCCAAACGGTTGTCTATGACGATTGTCAACAAATTGCGGACATTCTTCTTCTTCTTGTTGTTGTGTAGATACCGCCTCTCGAATTTGATCCACGGATTGAGAATCCTTTAGGCGAACCTCCGTGACGGAGTAGTTCCTATTATATTATAACTTTAACCGTTCATATCAGACTAACTGTACATATCGCGCTAGGTATATAGATCTATACACAAGGAATTGGCTATTGAATTTTCGTCGAATGTCAATTCGACTAATTCAGGCCTGAAAATCGGCACTATCGACGTAGGCAGAGTTGCTTGCGCAGATGACCTTGTTCTCCTTGCTGACCACCTAAATGACATGCAGCTCAACTTGTCAGCAGTAGAGAGCTATGTCAACAGGAACAATATAATCTCCATCAAACCAAAACAATAGTATCAGTAGCAAATTCACACATCCCTAATGATACATGGAACGAAAGGAAATGCTGAAGGATTAATCAAGTCCCAGTGACAGTCCGTGAAGAATTCACTCATCTTGGCATAACTAGGAATGTCAATAGCTCAGCTCAAGTCTCATCCATCATACATGACAGAATTAGCAAAGGTTGTCGCACACAATACATACTGATGGGAGCCGGTCTTCATGGGCTAAACAGTCTACCACCTCCTGTTGCATACAAACTATATACAACGTATGTCCTACCATGTTATACCTAGAATCAACCTGGATCAACCAAAAAGAACTAAAAGCACTAGAACTCTTCCACAGAACCACACTGAAACATATACAGCATCTTCCCAAAGCATGTGCTACCTCAGCTGTGTACCTTCTTCTTGAGCGAGACCCTTCGAAGTAGAACTTGATGCCCATCGACTAACTTTATTTGCTGCTATGGCATGTCAAAATGACTCTACAATTGCCAAATTAGCATACAGACAACTCATCGTCAATCTCCCAACTAACAAAAGCTAGTTCTCCATGATCGCAACATTATTCTACAAATACAATCTCAGTACCCCTCTGCAATTCATAGAGAATCCTGTAGATAAGATCTCATGGAATTCGCGAATATGTTCCAATGTCAACTATGTGTGGACAATTCAGTTGCAAGAAGAAGCCCACACAAAGAGCACACTAAAACACTTTAGTATCGATAGGTGTGGGATTGGAAGAGCTCACACCATTTGGACCACATCCACCAATACCCATGATGTCCAGCGTGCTGTCATCCAAAGCGAAGGTTCTCACTGGAAGCTACACTCTTCAAGGTGCAAGAAGCAAATTTACTGGTGGATGGGAATCTGACCTATGCCCAATCTGCTACAAAGAACCAGAAGATGTAGCACACTTCCTATTCCGATGCACCAATGCTCACTCCAGCGCAGTCTGTTACTGGAAGCTTATAGAAAGCCTAGTATCTATCAATATCAATGATGATACACTGTTCAGTCTAACGCTGGACCCAAACAAATGTTCACTGCTGTCTAATGCTGCCAAACGGTCACTACTAGAAACCATCGAATCTGCATCTCTAGAGACCTTAATTACCTACATAAATTCGGCAAGCAGAAATCTAAACACGTAACTGCCATATCCAAACTATGCAGTTGAGACAAGTAACTCTGGGCGAAATGTACATTCATGACATTGTATATAGTTTCCTGTTGATTCTTGAAGTTAGTGCATCGATTAATCACCGTGTTGAACTTTGTACAAAGCCTTCATATAACTACTAACTCAGTGATGGTGCGGCTAACTCGTTTAGCATTACCCTGATGAACAGGGGGACTACAACACAGTAACAGTAACAATGTTCAAACCACAGGATTTATCATGTGTTGTGTGTTTTAGACTGATTTTAATGGGTTAACAGAGTTCCAACAGATGATATGTTCATAAGTGATGAACATTTTAAGTGTAGACTGTAGCAGAATTTTTCGAATGTTTCTAGATTGGTGTCTGATAGCTTGCTAGCATCTAGAATAGCCTGTGTATAGTGCTCACTGTTCATGCTGATGTTAATTCGCTTTAGTAGTTTTCGTATTTGTATGAGATATGGCTGTCTGACATGCTCTGGCTCTTGGTAGTCGATAAGGAAGTGCTGCAGATCTTCTCTGTGATGGCTGCATAGCTGACCTTTTACTGCTCCTCCTTTGTTCCTGGTTGGGCCTCCGAAGCGATGATATCGCTGCACGAGTAATCTTACTTTCACTGTAGCTTTGTAGACTGAGGTTTTATCTGTCTTGCAGCTTCTCCATGCTATGTGTGGTACACAGATCTTATAGGTATCCACGTTCAAGTACTGTAGAGTGCTTTTATTTGCAGCTTCGTCCTTTAGTTTGTTTTCCCAGTAGTTGTTTACATTTGACACGACTGTCTTCTTCCATGTTGCCTTAGTAGGGGTGTTTGCTAGCAGAGAGTATGCGGATGGTAGTTCATGCTGCTGAATGATTTTCTTTAGCTTTACAGTCCAGCTATTGGATAATGGTAGTTTCACAGCCAGTTGCCTTTCTAGAACCTCTCTTTCAACAGAATTTTGATGATGTAGCATTTGCATGAAGAAGTTTAGTATTCTTTTGTGCAGTTCTCCCTCGAGTAGTAAGGTTCCTAAGAGTATGTAGACAGCTGTATTTGCAGTTGAAACCGGCAGATGCTGGATTGCTTTCAGTTGTGACCGATAGAAATTCTCCAGCTTTTCAAGTTCACTCTGAGTGAGTATAAGTCACTCAAGACCATGTAGAAGAACGGGGGTCACGTAGATGTCATAGAGCTGTTTTGAGGTTAATTGGTTCAAACCATTTAATCCATGTAGGCCTGTTCCCATGAGTGAATATGCTGCCTTTCTTGAGGATCCAATTTTAGCATCTATTGTGCGCTTGTTACTGGCATCTGATGTTCTAACTACTCCGAGATGTGTCTCTTCCTTTGTATTACCGAGCTGTTCACCATTGAGTAATAGGGATGCTGCTTTTATGCTTCTTATTGCCGTTTTGTTTTAGTACTGCTGAAGAGGTAGAATTCATTGGCTGCATCTATCTGTGCTTCATTGGTAAGAAGTTGTATTGAAGTTGGAGTGGTAGTCGTCAGAGCAAGATCATTTGCACACATGACAGCACATGTTGAAATATTTCGAATTCTGAATCCAGCTGGATGGTCTTCATATTTTCTTAGTAAGGGATTACTGCGGCTGTTAAATAGATCAACAGATGATTCACAACCCTGTATGATTCCTTGGCTCTCAGTGATTGTTTTGGAAATGTTACCGCTCCATTTAACAACTGATGTTATATCTGTGTACATGTTGCTAACAATTGTCCAGCGTTTCCCTGTTATTCCCTGGTTATATATGGTATTAAGTAGTCCTTTGTGATTAACAATATCAAAAGCTTTGCTGGCATCCATGAATACTGTGTGTTGATAACTTCTTTGGCTTCTGCAATAGTCTCGCTCAAAATGAAGACAGCATTTGTAGATGAACAGTTTGCAGTAAATCCCACTTGCAGTTTGCTCTTGCTTTGATTCAGTATTGGTCTTATTCTTTTTGTGATTTCCTTTTCAACAATTTTCCCTAGAAGCGATCCTACAGTTATACGCCTGTAGTTATCTGGTGTTCGCGTACATTTTCCCATCTTTGGGACTGGAGTAATTAATCTGATCTTCATGGATTCTGGTATATTTCCTATACTTAGGACATCATTAATTACCAGAGTAAGAATTTTAACGATCTCATAGGAGGCGTACATTATATGTTCTGCTGAGATTCAATGTACATCTGATGCTTTTCCAAGGTCTAGCTTTTTTTTTTTTTTTTTTTTTTTTCTTTTTCTTTTTTTTTCTTTTTTCTTTTTTTTTTTCTCTTTTTTTTTTCTAGCTTTCTAATATGTCCTAATTTCTAATTATTGTTGTTCTTGTTATGTAAATTCCGCCTCTCGGAGTTTCCCTTCAGGTGAACCATCAAATATGGAGCATATTCCTATCTGAGTTCATCATATAGATTTTTATACGTTATTTATAACTAATTGCGACATCATTTGCTTTCACGTACGATTTCTATCAAGGTTAAATCAGAGTAGACCATCGTACTAATATACGCCCACACAGACGTTTGATCTCTTGCTATGTGAAGTGACATTACTCTTATGGGATTGAGGGTAACCAATCAGGGTCATTATGTATTTCTTATCAACCAATTTCATTCTCTGAGACCCACAGTTCAATGATATTTAGGACATCTTGTTAAATTAGTGTGGATATCATAACCTGCAAGCACGGTACTCGATATGGGAGCAGCGCGGGAGGGCGGGACCGGGCGATTGGATGATGGAGTAGACCGGTGCATTTCTTATGCATAAAGATACATTGGAGTTTGCAAGAACGAAGTACTTGCTTCATCATCGCCATCATTTTACGAGGCATAAGCCATTGGCTTATTATTGTCTCAGAGTTTTTTGTTGTAGTATGTAAAGCTTGTTCCGTCTAATTCAAAAGTTCTTTCCTTGACGTCGATTTCTAGTTTCTTCTCGATTGATTCGAGTGGTGTTGCTTAATTAAGTCTCCTCGAAACCATTAGATTTTAGACGTTGACCATTACCAATCTGATGTCAATATTCTATCTTTTGCTGCGTCAATAAATTATAAATATGGCAACATTGTTGTTTAAATAGGCATATATCACTAATAAATACCATAAGGTAGGTCCAGGTGTAGGCGGCACACCACAGTTGGCATTTGAACCAATTAACTGGTGTAGGCGGCACACTGCAGCTGGCACTAGCTAGTCTTAGGGTATTCTTTACACTTTACACACATTACAAAAAGCACAACATATATGCAATATGAGTAAGACAAGGACCAAATCAACAAGCACACAAGGAGCAAAGTCCAGACACAACAAAAATAAGCCGATTCGCCACGGAAAGGATAAGAGTAATGGAAACAATAATTCAGGCAGTGAGGGAGAGGAATGGACATGTAAAAGATGCAGTACAGTATACCCTGATTATCATACCAGCCTAATGTGTGACAGATGTCAAGAATGGGTAAGCATAAAATGTGCAGGCGAAATGTCCATGAAGGAGTATGAAATAGTGAGTAAGAGGATAGCATATCACTGGTATTTTGAACCCTGTGAACCCAAAGCAGGATAAAAAAGGAAAGTGTGCAAGCATATTATAGTAAGATAGAATAAAGAATTGCAAACATTGAAATATCAGTGGAGACTAAAGCAGATAAGACCTAGGCAACGGATATTGAAACTAAAGTTGCTGAATGTGACAAGAAAATGGAGAAACTAGCTACTGATATTGGAGACAAATCTCGTGCAACAAACGATGAAGCAGACTATATCAACAAGCAAGTTGATATTGATAAAGTGGTACATAAGACCCTCGATGAAAGAGACGTAGAAGCTAAGGAGAGAGAGAGAGAGAGAGAGAGAGACAAGGAAAGATAATTTTATCATCTTTTTGACTGATGGAACCTGGATCACTACTCAAAGAAGAAAGACATAAGAGGGATATTGAAGTATTCACTAACTTATGCAAAAAAGAACTGGAGGTCTCTGTACAACATGACGAATGCAAACATTCAGTTAGACTTGGTAAGCGTAGGATAAACCAAGACCACTGAGAATAACAACAAAATTGTCAGAAACAAAGCAGCACATCTTCACTAGTCTACACAAGCTTAAGATGTCAAACTTGCAAGAAGAGGAGACAATCTCAATTGTGCATGGCCTAACCCCACTGCAAAGAGATGAGCGTAAGGAACTAGAAGCAGCAGCAAAAGAGTGCACAGATAAATCATCGAGAAACTTTATATACCAATTCAGAGGGTCACGGTGGAATTGGCACATAAAGAGGCTGCCAGCCACGGTGCCAAAAGAAGTTTAAAGACAAAAACTGAGCAGAGTAAATGTATATATGTAAATAACATTGTAAATAGTCGTCATGAATGCAGTCAGCCACACCAAAACCTTAAATGTCTATATACAAATGCAGACAGCCTAGTAAACAAATCTGATGAATTTAAAGTTGACATCACAAGCTACACACCAGACATCATTGCAGTTACAGAATTGAAGCCAAAAAGCTTACGATTCCACCTGACTAAAGCTCAGATAAACCTAGAAGATTATGAACTATACACAATCACCTTAGAGAACAAAGAAGGGAGGGGCATCGCGATATACCTGCACAGCTCACTTGAAGGCCATGAATTACAGCTTAAAGTTAACTATCAGGAATGTCTTTGGATGAATGTCAAAACTAGCGCGACGAGCAACATTCTGGTGGGCTGCACCTACAAAGGTGGAAGTCAACCCAATGAAAACAATTAAAATCTCTGTGAATTATTGAAGGAAGCTTGTACAGGCATAAAAGATGGCAAAAGAATAACACATTATCTGATTATTTGTGACTTTAATTACCCTGACATAAACTGGGAGACCTGGACAGCAAAATCTGAAAACCCAAGCAGTAATGAAAACAAATTCATTGACTCTCCGTGACAGTTATCTGTACCAGCATGTAGACAAACCAACCAGAGGTAGAGGATCAAATATGCCAAGCATACTGGACCTTATCTTCACATTATAACAAGGGAACATATCTGACCTAGAATATAACAGCCCATATGGTAAGGACGATCATGGTGTACTAATATTTACATACAACTGTTATCTCTATCGTACAGAGTATTCTAAGAATAAAAGAATATTATGACACAGACAACTATGACAATATAAAGGAAGAAATTAACATGATAGATTGGCAGGAGAAATTGAATAGTTTAGACCTCAACCAGCAATGGGAAACCTTTATGGCCATAGTTTGTGAAATAGAAGACAAGAAGGTTCCAAGCAAGAAACTCAAAATATGAAACAATAAAGGCAAGGTACCACTTAACAAAGATCAGCTAAGGAATGTAAGGAATAAACATAAACTCTGGAAGAAATATATAAAGACGAAAAAGGAGGGTGACTATGAATTATATTGCAGAGCCAGAAACAAAGTAGCAAAAATTATGAAAACACTCAGAAAGAATTTCGAAAGAAGCACAGCTATGAACAAAACAAAAAAAATAAACACAACATATCTCGATTTTATGAAAGCTTTTGATACAGTGCCCCATAGATGATTACTCCTAAAAGCAAAATCATAAGGCATCCGTAATAACATACTTGGCTGGATTGAAGACTTTCTAAAAGACTGGACACAAAAAAGTAATTGTAAATGGAGCAGAGTCAGATTGGAGAGCGGTAACAAGTAGCATCACATGGGGAAGTGTCTTGGGACCCATACGTTTTGTTATATACATAAATGATCTCCCAGATAAAGTATTAAGCGAGATAATGCTCTTCACTGACGATACAAAAGTGTACAAAATCATCAAGGCTGGGGCCAACAAACAGCAACTCCAAAACGATCTACAAGAATTACAGAACTGGAGTGAGAAATGGCTGATAAAATTCCACCCAGATAAATGCAAAGTGCTACATATAAACTTTGACCCACATAATGAATTTGATTATAAATTATCTTAGAACAATACAGGACACATTCTGGAGGATACAACCACAGAGAAAGACGTATCTTCGATAAAAAGCTCAGCTTTGACGAACATATTAATGCTAAAATTAAAACAGCAAACATGATGGCAGGACTATTCAAGCTCAACATAAAACGCAGCAACAAAGACATTCGCAAGCACTTTTTCTCCAATTGAGTGGTACCACAGTGGAATTCACTGCCAGCTACGATAGCCGAAGCAACAGCAGTCAAATCATTCAAGAACAAACTAGATATCTACTTCAAAGAAAGAACATTTGAATTTGACAGAACAGCCCATATGTAAACCAGCTTTCACATGTCGGATATACTGATACACTGGCGAATTCATATGAGACTATCTTTTGGATGCACCCATCTGGTGTGTATGCTGTGCCCTCACCTGGTCTCCATTGTGACACAGGCAGTAGTAGTCGTGCTTAGTTTTTAAAGCACTGGCAATGCAAAGACCTTAATTTCTGTGCTAACCCCGCATACAGAGTGCACAAGTTAGTTTACTTTGTTGATCATCATTTCCACGATCGGGGATCGAACCGCCATCCTGCAACTCCACATAGCATCAGCCAGCAGACATCTTTCCACTGGACCACTGCGACAAGACTAAAAAAATCTTGGTTTAGCAGCCCAGCTTTCACATCCCGGATATACTGATGCACTGGCAAATTCATATGAGACTATCATCTGGATGCACCCCATCTGGTGTGTATGCTGTGCCCTCACCTGGTCTCCATTGTGACACTGGCAGTAGTAGTCGTGCTTAGTTTTTAAAGCAATGGCAATGCGATGACTTCAATTTCTGTGCTAACCCCGCATACGGAGTGCACCCATTTGTCTACTTTTTTATCATCATTTCCCCAGACGGGGATCGAACTGCCATCCTGCAACTCTGCATAGCATCAGCAACCAGACATCTTTCCACTGGATCACCACGCCAAGACTAAAAATTATTGGTTTAGCAGCCCTGATTTCACATGCCGGATATACTGATACACTGGAGAATTCATATGAGACTATCTTTTGGAAGCACCCCATCTGGTGTGTATGCTGTCCCCTCACTTGGTCTCCATCACGGCACTGGTAGTAGTAGTAGTTTCGCTTAGCTTTTAATGCACTGGAAACGTGATGACTTCAATTTCTGTGCTAACCCCACTTACGGAGTTCGCCCGCTAGTTTAGTTTGTTGATCCTCATTTCCCCGGTCGGTGATCGAACCACCATCCTGCAACGCCGCAACCAGACATCTTTCCACTGAACCATCGCGATATTACTAAAAAATCTTGGTTTAGCAGCCCAGCTTTCACATGCCGGATATACTGATACACTGGCGAATTCATATGGGATTATCTTTTGGATGCACCCCATCTGGGCTGTATGCTGTACCCTCACCTGGTCTCCATCGCAGCACTGGCAGTAGTAGTTTTGCTCAGCTTTTAACGCACTGACAGCACGATGACTTCAATTTCTGTGCTAACCCCGCCTACGGAGTGCACCCATTAGTTTACTTTGTTGATCATCATTTCCCCGGTCGTGGATCGAACCGCCATCCTGCAACTCCGCATAGCATCAGCAACCAGACATCTTTCCACTGGACCACGGCGCCAAGACTAAAAAATCTTGGTTTAGCAGCCCAGCTTTCACATGCCGGATATACTGATACACTAGCAAATTCATATGAAACTATCGTTTGGATGCAGCCCATCTGGTGTGTATGCTGTGCCCTCACCTGTTCTCCATTGTGGCACTGGCAGTAGTAGTTTTGCTTTGTTTTTAACACACTGGCAACGCAATGACTTCAATTTCTGTGCTAACCCCGCCTACGGAGTGCACCCATTGGTTTACTTTGTTGATCATCATTTCCCCGGTCGGATCCTCCATCACAGCATTGTAAGATCCATATACCCGCACCTGCAGCACAGCGTTGTAAGGTCCATATACCTGCATCCTCCAGCACAGCATTCTAAGATCCATCTACACGCACCTCCAGCACAGCGTTGTAAGATCCCTCTACATGCACCTCCAGTGCAGCATTGTAAGGTCCATATACCTCCATCCCCCAGCACAGCATTGTAAGATCCATCTACACGCACCTCCAGTACAGGGTTGTAAGATCCATCTACCCGCTTCCTCCAGCACAGCGTCGTAATGTCCATATACCTGCATCTTCCAGCACAGCATTGCACTATCCGTTTATACGCATCTCCATCACATCGTTGTAAGATCCATCTACACGCACCTCCAACACAGCATTGTAATATCATCTACAAATGCATCCAGCACAGTATCTTAAGATCCATCTACACGCACCTCCAGCACAGCATTGTAAGCTCCATCTACCTGCATCCTCCATCACAGCATTGTACGTTCCATCTACATGCACCTCCAGCACAGCATTGTAAGGTCTATCTGCATGCACGTCCAGCACAGCGTTGCAAGATCCATCTACATGCACCTCCGGCACAGTGTTGTAGGATCCACCAACACACACCTCCAGCACAGCTTTGTAAGATCCATCTACATGCACGTCCAGCACAGCATTTTAAGTTCCATCTACACACACCTCCAGCACAGCGTTGTAAGATCCATCTACACGCATCCTCCAGCACAGCATTGTAATAGCCATCTACATGCACCTCCAGCACAGCGTTGTAAGATCCATCCACATGCACCTCCAGCACAGCATTGTAAGATCCATCTACCTGCACCCCCCCCCCCCAGCACAGCGTTGTAAGATCCATCTACCCGCATAAGATCCATCTACCGCCCCCCCCCATCCTCCAGCACAGCATTGTAAGATCCATCTACCTGCATCCTCCAGCACAGCGTTATAAGATCCATCTACACGTACCTCCAGCAAGCATTATAAGATCCATCTACACGCACCTCCAGCACAGCATTGTAAAGGCCATCTACACGCACCTTCCACACAGCGCTGTAAGATCCATCTACATGCATCCTCCAGCACATCATTGTAAGATCCATCTACATGCACCTCCAGCACAGCATTGTAATATCCATCTACACACACCTCCAGCACAGCGTTGTAAGATCCATCTATCCGCATTCCCCAGGACAGCATTGTAAGATCCATCTACCCGCATCCTCCCCCACAGCGTTGTAAGATCCATCTACATGCATCCTCCAGGACAGCATTGTAAGATCCATATACCCGCACCCCCAAGCACAGCGTTGTAAGAGCCATCTACATGCACCTCCAGCACAGCATTGTAAGATCCATCTATCCGCATTCCCCAGGACAGCATTGTAAGATCCATCTACCCGCATCCTCCAGCACAGCGTTGTAAGATCCATCTACATGCACCTCCAGCACAGCGTTGTACGATCCATCTACATACACCTCCAGCACAGCGCTGTAAGATCCATCTAGCCGCATTCCCCAGGACAGCGTTGTAAGATCCATCAACACACACCTCCAGCACATCATTGTAAGGTCCATCTAACGCACCTCCAGCACAGCATTGTAAGATCCATCTACATGCACCTCCAGCACAGCGTTATAAGGTTCATCTCCACGCATGTCCCAGCACAGACCGGTAAGGTTTATCTACCCACATCCACCAGCACAGCCTAGTAAGGGTCATCTACATGCACACACACACGCGCACGCACGCACGCACGCACGCACGCACGCACGCACGCACGCACGCACTCACGCACGCACGCACGCACGCACGCACGCACGCACGCACGCACGCACGCACGCACGCACGCACGCACGCAGGCAGGCAGGCAGGCAGGCAGGCAGGCAGGCAGGCAGGCAGGCACGCACGCTCGCACGCACGCACGCACGCACGCACGCACACAACTGTAGCAACTGTCGTCTCATGTTCATTTGATACTATGTGATACTTTAGGCCTGGTCAGGAATCCGTAATCCAGAATAATACATTATTTCGAATACCATACGCTGATAACTTCTTAATCAATCTTTCATGAGTAACTGTGTCAAAGGCCTTGGCAAAGTCTAAGTATGTAACACTAAATGGCTCATCTTCATCCATATAAGCAGTCCACTCTTGAATTACATCTAATAACTGCAACACACAAGATCTACCTTTTCTAAAGTCAAACTTACTATAATCCAGTAATTTCTTTCTCTCGCATGCGCTACTATGTGACGTCTGCTTATTTTCTTGCAAAGGGTACATGTTGGCTAACTGGTCAGTAATTTCCAGCAACAGAGCAAAAGCCATAGTGGTGTTACACCGGCATCCTTCCATATGTCGGGGATTTTTTCAACGGAAATGCAATATTCACAGTCTATGGACAGAGTGTGTCAAGGGAATGCAATATTCACAGTCTGTGGACCGAGTTTGTCAATGGAAGGCAATATTAACAATCTGTGGACAGTTTGTCAAGGAAAGGGGAATCTGTGGCAATGTAAGGCAATGTTCACAGTCTGTGGACAGGTGGTGTCAAGGGAAGGCAATATTCGCAGTCGGGGATTTTTTCAAGGGAAATGCAATATTCACAGTCTATGGACAGAGTGTATCAAGCGAAGGCAATACTCTAAGTCTATGGACAGAGTTCGCCAATGGAAGGCAATATTCACAATCTGTGGACAGTTTGTCAAGGAAAGGGGAATCTGTGGCAATGTAAGGCAATGTTCACAGTCTGTGGACAGGTGGTGTCAAGGGAAGGCAATATTCGCAGTCTGTGGACAGAGTGTGTCAAGGGAAGGAAATATTCACAGTCTGTCTTGACCAACTATTCAGTGTTCATGGCAGATGTAACGTATTTTGATTGTGACACCATCTACATGTGACCTGATTGATTATGACGCTATATACTTTAGTGACAGATCGGATCTATCAATATATGAGCATAGATCTTGATGAGAAGATGATGGTTGCGGTGGGCGTGGTAGGGGTATATGTAATCATTTAAATAATAAACACATCGATGTATGGCTATAGTTTTTATTTAATTGTTGGAACATACAAAATATGCCTCAGTTTATTTCTTATATAATGCATCTTTGAGCCATTTAGAAGCTGAAAATCAGCAACACATTTCTTTTAAATTGTTAGGAATACTATGCATAACATTTGATGCAGATTTGACTGGCAGAGCGTTGCTGTGTTAGATAGCAAAATCTACCCGTCAAATTCCTCTCAAAATATAGACAATAACCTGCATAAATAATTATGTTCACTCTGTTATACTGATATGTCAGTGTTTAAAAGGTTATATGTCAAACTTAATTGCTACGATTTAGATTTCTTATTTGCTAGCATGCTTGAGTAGGTGCATGCGTGCTGGTGTGAGTGAGTGGCCTGTAGGTTGCCTTCACAATCAAAATGCAAAAAATGACGCATTTAGCTTCGTCATGAGCATTGTAAACTCCACCAAGTGTACAAATTGTATGTCTTTGATGTTTTTGATGATGAACTTCTAACATGATAATGATGAAATGATAATACCCTGACTTCGCACTTCGGCCATGTGTATACAAATTATTCCTACCTTTGCAATTGCTTCACACCTTAATTAAAAATTAGAGATTGAGAGTTGCTGTTAATTCTGCATTGCTGCACCCAGCCGCCCATCGTTGCACATATATTCTATTCTACCCACTAAGCATGGCATTAATGGAGCATGGACCAGTCTCACTTCAAAAATTCAAATAGCCTATGACTATGTATCTTACATCTTTACTCACAAAGATACATGCAACGTTTACAGATAAAAAGAGTCACATGTAACTGCTACTATAAATAGCATTTGCATTGATGATTCGATTCGGCCTGGAAGCACTGTCATATTACCGTATGAACTTGTGTTAATGTCAGAACACCCGAACTTTAATACAACTGCTCAAGCTGCTCGGAATATTCTAAAAATCTTGTTTAAAGTTCTAAAGTAAAGCGTATTAATTTTTCGTATAGAAATGGGTAAAGGGCACAGCTGCCCCCCCCCCCCACGCTGCCCAAAGGGCAATGGGGGCAGCACGCCTGCTGCCCCCATGCTTCCGGTGCCCCTGGGCCAGGCCATCTCCTATATCTCCTCCAACACTAAGTAATAAATATCATCCTCTTGGATTTTGTAATGCTGTACTCTTTATATGAGTATGAAACACCCCCCCCCCCCCCACCCCCACCCCACCAACTCCTCACTACCAACTCGCATGGTCATGATGCACATATTCAGTCATGTCAAGCCATTTGAAGGCCTCTTTTAAATAGCCCATGTTAACTGTCCCTCCGACACACATACACCAATATGGCTAAGTAAGAGGCGGCAAAATCATAATTTAAATTGCTTATTTCATACATACTAGCTGTTGAATGGTTTGTTACTGCTTGACATGAAACTCAAGAAACGTCATGGTCTTCATCTAAGGGAAGAGCTGAACAACCCTTGTTCACATGCTCAACATGATTGGTAGATTTGTCGTGGATAACATAGTTTAAAAAACCCACGTTTCCTCTGAATCCCACTGAAAGAATTGAGCAACAATTTAGCAAATATAATTAGGAACTACAGTCCAATCAAATACTTTTCAAGGAAAAATGCGCAGGTCCACGATGCAGACACATACACACATGAACACACTCAATGTGTGCATCTGACACAACAAGCCGCCCGTCCGCTCGCTCACAATGTAAATTGGGAATACGTTTAATTGACCAAAGAATACATAAGTCCTTCCTTTAACATTGCTCTAGCATCCATACATAATCATAAGAAAATCAGAATGCAAGGAATCGATTCTTAGAGTCTGCACCTTTTAATGGTTTTTCCTGTGTTGGTTAGGTGGGTGGGTATTCCCGAACACCCTTCTATGAGATGTGGGCCACCCATTTAATATCTTCATCCAGATAATGCCATCCGGCATATCCTTTTTGTGGAACCTGGCCCCACCCCTCAAATCTGTTTCCAGCGCCCCTGAGTTGTATGGCTTTACTATTTAATAAACATGTTGTTGACGGCTTGGCGGCCACTTGAAATGTTCAGCATGAACAGCGACCTTAGTGAAAAATTGTTGTTGTAGGGGAGAAACAAGGTGGTGTGTTGTTGGTATATAGAGTAACCTATGTGTACTGCGGTCCAAGTAGTTTTATAGAAATAACATAACTAACTAAGAACAGTAACTAAATGGCAACTGCCATATCAACGATGTTATACAGTACAATAAACAGAGGTCACAACCGACCTTGCAGTGCCTATTAGTCATCAGCACCTTCTAACAAATAAACACAAGCATTCATGTAATGATGGAGGTCATATCCGACCTTAAGCTACCTTTTAGTCATCAGTACCATACAAACGAAATAGTACAATAATTAATGATATACTTAAAAGAAGTCTCAAATGCCATGCGGTGCATATTACTCATCAGCACCTTTCAAAAGCAATAATAATTAACACTGTTTTAAGGAGCACCTATCAGTCATTGGTGCAAATGTTCTTATAAGTTACAGTCTATTGATGCGTCGCTCTGTTGCGGTGTGAGCTGGCCCAATTTTGAAGTTGCTGCTTCGTGAATATCCACAGCCAATTTACTGATGTGGCTCCGGACAGTGGAGGATAAGTTGCATTGATGGCTAATGAAAGATCACAGATAACAATTCTATATATATATCTTGCAGTGAAGAATGCACCAAGTCTGGTGTGGAGTACGGATGCCCATTATTTCATAAGGTAAATGTTTATAATGATGCTGTTGCATAATTCATCTTCTGAGGCACAAGACTATACCCACCACTTAGCTCATGCTGTGCATAAAGCAATGTCCTTATCCGGACTGTGGTCTAAATCATCGAAACTGGAGCATTGGATATGTGCATCATTTGTCTACCATTTTTCGGATGTGGTACGGCAGATTTGGTGAGCATTACACGTCCTACATACTGTTTGGGATGTTACTCCTGGCCAAAAGGCCACACAGCACAGAAAGTCTCTCTGGAGTAGATGGTGGTGAGGAACCGTTCTTTTATTTAATTTTTACCCCTGGTGCGCTCCAGGGGTATACAAAAACTTTATTGTGGTGCGGAGGTGGCCTCCAGAGATCTGAACTCAAAACTGAAATGCACTTTGTGTAGGTAGCACAGTAAGTGGTACTTTCGTCTCTGGTTTGATTGGCATCTATCGAGTCCCTGATTCCAGGCCCCATTCATACCATATCTAGGCTGGTTTTATTTCAGTCTATTATTGGTAACTTCCCCAGTTTTTACATTTATACACCTGGGTGGAGAGAGGCGACGAGGAGGGAAGGAGATTGACTGTGTTTCCATCAATTGCTCGTCAGCTGTAACTAATCGCCTGACACTCGAGTGGGATTTGAAACCCGGCCGGCTGATTACAAGTTGACCACACTAACACCACAGTCAATCGTCTCCTCTTTCCTCTCGAATGAAGAAACGAGCTCACTTTTATACTAAATGATGATTTTAGTGAAGCGATATAAATATAACTTAAATAATCTGAATCTGCGATTCAATCATAAATATTTGTCAGAATAAATAATTTTAATAATATAAATAGTTACTCGTGGCTATATATCCTTATTCTCACCACCCACATAAAAATTTGTACATTTCTATTAGGTCACCCCGTAGACGTTTGTACTCTAGGCTCGGCAGTTTGAGTGATTTGAGGCGCTCTTGATATGGCATTTGCTTCAGTCCTGGAACAGATTTCGTGGCACGACATTGAACATTTTCCAGTAGTTGGCTGTCTTTCTTGTGGAAGGGGGACCAGACAACATTGCCATGCTCTAAGCATGGTCGGACTAGGCTCTTATACAACAGGACAAATGTGCCAGGATCTATGTAGTCAAATGATCGTCTAATCAGACCAACTAATCTGTTGGCGTTATTGGCTGCCTTTTCTGCAAGCTGGTTGGACTTTAGACAATTGTCGGACACTCCTAGGTCTGTCTCACATACGGTCTCCTCGAGTACAACTGGCTGGTCACTTTCCTGCATGCTGTATTGGAATTTATCGTTAGATCTACCTAGGTGCATAACTTTGCATTTAGTTGCATTAAAACGGAGCTGCCATGTATCTGACCAGTTTTTAAGCTATTCAAGTCTTTTTTGAGAGCATCATGGTCAACTCTGGAGTTAACTCGCGTGTACAGCTTCGTGTCATCTGCAAAGAGTTTGATCATGCTTTCTACTACTCCTGGCATGTCATTAATGAAACAGATGAAAAGTACTGGTCCAAGCACGCTGCCATGTGGAATTCCACTTAACACCGGAGTCCAATTGGAGCAAGATTCACTGATGGATACTCGCTGCTTTCTGTTGCAAAGGAATGCCTGTATCCATCCTAGAGTGTCGCCACTAATTCCATAGCTGTGGAGTTTGCTCAGTAGTCTCTGATGTCTCATATGTTAAAAAATGACTTTCCCATCGAGCACCCACCCACATGTACAACAGGCACAAGCGGAATTGATCGAAGTTATCCAAGACGAATATGAAAATCTGCTACAGGCTGTTTAGCATAATCAGCAGAAAATGACCGTGTAACCATAAGTAGGTATGAGGAATATACACAAGAAGCAGAAGAAGAAGAAGAAATCTGTCAAACGTCAAAATGGCTTCTGCTACAAATGAGATAACTGATAATGAATTTGATGACCAAACGTGGTATGATGATGTTATTTTATAAGCATATCGTATTCAAATTTAAACTATATCTTGATTAGATCCCCTCCCAAAGATTTAGTACTGTGAACTTACCACTGCACTCCCAGTTGCCAAGAAATCCGGTTTAAACACTAAATAATATAAAATTATCTATGTATAGCCATAGGGGTCGGTGTTCCAAACTCCGTGGTATACCAAATAAGCTACTTCGGAGTTACGGCGTCGCAAAGAATTATGGGTAATGTCAAAAGTCAAAGCACATAAACAAATCTCGAGTCTGACAGCTCTGCGGTTATGAATGCTACGCTACGAATTTTCCTCCTCATCCATGCATGTTTTATGGTGTTCTTATGTATGAACTTCTTAGGGGCAGCTTGATATGGAATCATGTCAAGATATTTATGCAGCAGAATTAGAAAATCAAATAATATTTACGCAACTGGAGGCGGAAAACAACGCGGTCAAGCGCATTCGCCCCGGTGCCAATTCGGCCCATTTTTCGCTGTTCCGATTAGAAGTGGATTCACACTAGTGTATTTTTCAATAAATAAATGTAGTTATTATATGTATTTTAGAAGTACAATTACAATATGCTTATTTTTAAGTCTGTAATGTCAGCGTTTACGTGAGACTGACGGCGTAGGCCTACACACGTACACCAGCTTCATAGTTATGCCTATATAGTTAGTGTGTATGGTACTACGCATACTTGGGTTTTACAATTTCATTGTTCTAATATTCCCAATTTAACACTATATAATTCTCTAGTCTCCTAAAGGCACTATTAGGCTACCTAATGTAATCATTCAATGTAATACGTGCGCGTAGATTGTGCTATTCATTGATAAAGGAATTATCCCAAACAGAGTATAATTATGTTTATCATATTATCCATAAATAAACATCAGTCAAACAAACCACTCAGGCCGGAAGCCAGGGCAGGACCGGTGCACTATGTAATATTACCCCCAATCAGGCAGCCATGGCAGGGCAAGCAATCAGGCAGCAAGGGCAGGGCAGGCAGGCAATCACGCAGCCAAGGGAGAGCAGGTAGGCAATCAGGCAGCCAGGGGAGGGCAGGCAGGCAGCCAGGGTGTGGCAGGCAGGCAGCCAGGGAGGGCAGGCAGACATGGCAGGTAATCAGACAGCCAGATCAGAGCAGGCAGGCAGGCATCAATGGCATGGCATGCAATCAGGCAGCCAGGGGAGGACAGGAAGGCAGGCAGCCAGGGCAGATAGTCAGTCAGGGCATGACAGGCAGCCAGAGCAGGGCAGGCAGTCAGGACAGGCAGCCAGGGCAGGGCAAGCAATCAGGCAGCCAGAGTAGGGCTGGCAGGCAGCCAGTAGAGGACAGGCAGGCAGTCAGTCAAGGCATGATAGGTAGTCAGGCAGCCAGGGCATGGCAGTCATGCAGCCAGGACTGGGCTGGACTGGGCAGTGTAGGGCAGGGTACGCAATTGGGCAGCCAAGTCAGGCAATCAGCCAGGGCAGCAACCAGGCATGTGGCAGCCCCAGCGGAAGACAGACATCGACATATGACCCAATCCACCACTGACCAACCCACCCACTCAGCCAGTTAGTTGGTCGGTTGGTTTTGGTCATATAGTTTAGCGCCATCAACCCCCCCCCCCCCCCCCCCCAACCCACCACGTCAAAGTACGTTCCTACACACCTATGAATGTCGGCGCTATATATGATATGTGATATAAATTTCCAAAAGGTTATAGCAGCCAACTGCTATTGGGGGGGAAATGGGTTAAAACATACAGCCAAACGTGAGGTTTTTTTTAAAGATTTAATAACAAATATTTACGTTCTTGACACCCCGCCCGTGGCTATTTGGGGGGGGGGGGTCTGCGTGTTGGGGGAGGGGGGGGGGGGGTGGGGTGTCGACGCGCTAACCGCCGAGGCTGCTAATTATATATAGATACAAAATAATAGTTACAAACTGCTGATTTTGTAGGGTTTAATCAATATGGGTATGAAATAAAAAGAATAATATAATACCCGGCGACAGTCGCTGGAATTAAACATAGCAGTACTGCATATTATATAGGCTAACTATATAGGGCATATACGAAAATAGGGTATTTCGTGCGATTCGTGTTAGCCATATGAAATTTCTTTTATAAACACGCAGTGATTATTACGTAAGAATATTATCTTTACAGGGTTCGCACGGGCCATGGAAAACCTTAAAAGTCATGGAATTTGAAAATCTAAATTCCAGGCCTGGAAAAGTCATGGAAAATCATAATTTTGGTCAAAGTCATGGAAAATGAAAATCTCACTTAAAAAAATCTAATGGCATAAAATTCCGCTGTAAGTGTGACAGGTTATCGAAACAAGGTGTTGGCTTGGTCGTGTCATAACACGATATTCGCTCACAATGGCTGCATTGTTATTGAGCAATCGCTGCCAACAAGTCTCGGTAGTCTCGCGCTAGCGAGAAAGCGCGAGATTCTCAACCCAAAAAAGAAACGTTAATTATGCAGATCGATTATGCAGATCGGCAAGTTTCGGCTACTACTACGAAGTATGGTAATAAATACTAAAGCGAATGCGAAACGAACCTAAGAGAGTGAAGTCTGCGATAAATTTTACCGGAAGAAATTGTTTTCTCAGCGTAAACAAACATGTCGTCATTTTATAAATCGCGATCAAGCTGGGATTTTCAGCTGTGTAAAGTAAGTAAAGCTAACAGTAAATAGTTGCCGTAATGTGTTAATTTTTAAGTTCGCGATATTTCCGTGATAAAATATGACTAAGAAAGTTTAACTATTGGTAAAAATGCCCGAAAGTGCAGTTTTAACGGTAGTTGGTTATCAAATGCGCAGTGCAGTGGCTGGATAGAACGTGATGCTATCGCTTCAAAAGCGCGATGTCGGCTTTGTCTAAAGTCTCGACGTATCTAATATGGGTGAAGCCGCGGTGAAAAGCCACTCAAAAAGCTCAAAACATCTGGATTTGTTAGCCAAACTGAGAAACAGTATTAATATAAATTAATTTCAAAATATTCAACAGTCTGCTACTAAATAAGTATTACAAAATTTAATTCTTCAGGGATTTGTCAGTTAAAGGGTTAATCTTGAAATTTTTCCTATATAATGTTGCATCTCTTTAGTTATATATTAATGCTCACAGTGAAATTAGTTTCAAAATAATTTAAATTAATTTGTCTGGATGTTCTTGCTGCATTAGGCTGGCCAAATTGGTTTAAAAATATTTTTAAAATGATTTCATGGCCATGATAGGTATATTATAGGGATATTAGCCCTACATATACCATTCCAGTGGTAAATATTTTTTATATAGTGCTCAATATATACATATGCTCTTTATCTAGATAAGGTTGTACATATGATGCCATGGTGATGATACTAGATAGCTAGTGCTGTTAATCTTTACATCTATGCCTGTAATAAATTGAATAATGTTGAATCTCTAACAACGCTCAATGAAATTAGTTTCAAAATAATTTAAATTAATTTGCCTGGCTGTTCTTGCTGCAATAATTTCCAGTCAAATTGGTATTAAAATATTTAAAAAATAATCTCATAGGTATATTACAGGGATAATAGCCCTACATATATACCCTGTGTTATTATATAGTGCTCGATATATACATAATATGCTCTTTTTCTAGTCATACATATATACCATTTGCCTGATGGCCACTAAATAATGCTCAAATCTGTTTAGTAGATAAACTCCATTAAGGCATTTGCAGAATCAGGAGATTATTTTTGAAAATTTACCATAGAATTACTGGATTCATAGGCGATCTAGTCATTCCAGTGGTAAATATTAAAAAAAGTGTTCTGGTTCTGCTAATAAATGGTTAATCTCGGATATTAAATATGATATATGGGAATCTGTGATAGTCAGTTATATTTACCTCAAACTGTGATGACCAATGCTAATAATAATATTCCATATATAGTATTATAGTGCCTATATGTACGCTGCCATGTGACTGTCATTTAAAAAGAAGTTATATAATAAATCTAATTCATTTATTTGATCTGTTTGCTATTTATTGTTGACCCTTTCCCCTGGACATAGTCCTTTGATTAAAATTTGACTGAGATGTTGATTCTTAGAGGTCATGGAATTTGTTAATTTTGGTCATGGAAAGTCATGGAAAAGTCATGGAATTTCAGATCCTGAAAGGTGTACAAACCCTGTCTTTATGAAGCGAGATGTTTGTAAAAAGTTTATTTAGCTGAAAACGCCGTTAAAGCTATGTGATTATTACTAAGCGAAGGCACACAAAGTGGTTTGTTTATGTGCTTTGACCTTTGACCCGACGTTTGCTGCACATGCGCATTCAGAACTCCGAGATAGCTTATTCTCCTTCGATCAATACTCACCATTCTGTTACTTCGGATATACAGCTGGCCCTGACAGCGGCTCTAGGATTATAGACTTAGAAAGCTTTACCGACTCCTGGGAACCGGGTACTTGGCTCCCAACTGCCGAGTACCCGTTTACCATAGAGCTCATTCTTGTTTGCATAGCAACAAGAGCAATACATGCTTTCTGGATTGAGGATTTTAGTGGTTTTTTGTGAAAGAAAATCTAAGTCTTTAATCTGTGATAGTTTGTGTGTTCGTGAAAGGATTAACTAAGGATACTATGGAGAATACCGCCGAAGATAACCAGGTTGTATCGTTCTTTATTATCCATAGTTAAAAGACTTAGGTCTCTAAATTTCGTTGTGTCGCATATTCCAATTTCTGACCCCATAGAATCTGGGACGTGTGCTAACAACGATATATGCCAGACGATCGCCTTCTTTAACCCCCAACAGGCGATCGGCAGATATGAAAATAGGTGTTATGCTACGGTATTTCTAACACGAATATCGGCTGACGGCGTTCTCCGTAGGATCCGAGCGGGTGACGTCACACCCGGTCGCTCGGATGTTTATGTGAAGAAAATTTGTAATTAATTCGCGCATCTTGTTCTGGGTGCTGCGTACTAAAAATGGTACCGGAAACTTTAGAATGATCAAGTTTACGTGCGATCACGATCGGTTTGCAATGATCGGTGGTTTCAAAATTCTTGAGTAAATGCGTGGTCTGCGGTTTTACCGTGTGATACAGCAGTTTGTTATACATTTTGTTGTTTTCTTCACATATCGTGCTGCTTTCGTTAGGAGTATAATTTATATTGATTTAAATATACCCCGAATGCTATGCGATATGATTCCTGGAGCCGTTACACATCCTGGAGGATCTATTATGGGTGTGTTTAATGCCCGCCTCGTTCTTGTCGTCATAATCAATGCGATCGTTGTTGTAACATGGCGGGGTGGGGTGCGGGAGGGTTACAGTTAATTTATGAGTCAAATTATTTGAAAATCAATTGTCTGCCTTCCATCCGGGTCTCATTCCGCTTGTTTATTGTAGGTTTGTGCTTATGTTATAGGCCAAGCCAGCCCCGCCATCATGTGACGAATGCCATAAGTTTGTCCGTGTCGTGTTCAAGGACCATGCCTATTTTAGGTGTTCCCTGTGTAATATTGATCATAGGTGTAATGTTTGTGCAGTGTGGTCCGTTGAGATGATGGTTAAGTTCCTTGCCCAGAAGGACTTGGCTGGGTCTGATGCGGGGTCAGGCGGTCCGAGAGGAAATCGTGGAGCGCCCGGTTCGGCCGGTGGGGGTGCTCCACGTCCCCAGCTGGAGGTGGCGGAGATGGCACCGCCGGCGTGGTTTGGTCCGGCTATGCAGGGTTTTCTGCATAGCGTTCTGCCCACGCTGGTGTCGTCCCTGCTACCAAAGGTTGGGGGGCAGTTTCTCCCCATGCCTGGTACGGATCCTGTCCTCGGACAGGATTCTGGACTGGTTACCGAGGGGGCCGTCTCGTACAGCCCCCTGGCAGTCCCGTCTGGCTTCGGCCAGACGGGTTCTGTTTCTCTGCGGCCACCTCCGGGTGGTCCAGTAGCGGTAGCCGGTCCGTCAGGTGTGGGAGCCGTCCGCCAGGATGGCTCCACGGTTGACTCGTCTAGTGACGACTCTACGGAGTCTGAAGACGAGGAGGCTGAGGAGGAGAGGTTGCTGCGGCCCGTGAAGCCGCAGGTGGAGAATATGGAGGTTGATTCCGTCCTAGACGGAACCAGCCTCCATTTGTCTGGTTTGGCGCAAGCCAGGTCAGCGGCTCCGCCTGTGGCTGAGGCCAATCCGTTACCGTGCACCGGTTCCGTGCGGCTTGGTTTGGCACCAGCCGTCACGGGAACGGTTGTGCCGGGCCAGGCGTGGTACTCACCTATCTCGCCTGGTCTGGCAGTCGGACGTGGGGTGCCATTGGCGCCCGTGTCCGGCTGTGGTTCCGCGACTGCTACGGGTCCGTACGGTTTTCCGTGCGGACCTACCCCATGGACCGGAGTGTTTCATGGGGTGGCGGCGGAACCGTGTGGTAGCGGAGTGCCTGGCGTGTCAGCCGTGGCTCCTTGCCGGGAGGCCGTGGCTGGCAGACCCGTGAGCACGTCAACGGGTGACGTGTTTGCGGGGGTGTCTTCGTCGGAGGTAGATTGGTCAGATGCTCTGGCGTGGCTAGCCAGGGTTGACCCGTCTGTGGTTTCGGCCACGGCCGATGAAGATGCGCCCCGTCCGTCGGTTGCGTCGATTAGGACGGGGATTTTGCCCGCGGCCCGGATCCAGTCAGTCAGACTGGATCCACGGTTCATAGATTTGTTGGATGCTATTTATAGCAAACAACTGATGACCAAGGGTCAGCTCCCTGCAGCCTCCAGGGAGGTGCGGGCAAGATGTCGTATTCCGCGGGGGGAATACGACAAGTATGGTGTAGTCCCGTCGGTCATGGAGGATGACCGATGGGTACTGGGCGTCCAGAGTGCCATGGCGGGTGGCCCCGGTCCGGCACTAGTGGACAAGTCTCAGGTACACCAGGAAGAAGTCCTGTCCCTATGCGATGAGGGTGTGAGGGCAGCGATGAGCGCTGTCAACCATTCTTATCGTCTTCTTCAGTCGGTGTGGGCTGAAGCGGGGGCAGGCCACCCTGTGCCACCAGTGGCGCTTTCATGTGTCAATGACGGCCTGGTGCTGTCGATGGACGCATTGGCAAGGGTGCAAGCGCGAGTGACGAAATCCAGGAGGCAAATGGTCATTGACCATATGCGTCCGGCTACGGCAGTCAGGGAGCGTCTTCTTGGGATGCCCCTGACAGGGCCTAGCATCTTCGGTGGCCAAGCGTGGGCCATCTTAGAGGATACCGCCAGTATCGCGCAGAATCGGTTAGCGGTAAACCTACAGCTAGAGCTAGTGCGGCAAGCGCACGCACTAGGGGCTGTGGGGAAACCGCTAACGGGACAACCTTCAAAGAAGCAGAAGAAGCATAAGGGCAAGGCGAAAGCCAGGCCTGTTGCGACTTCTGCTTCAGCTGGGTTTTCGGAGCCGCCGCAGGCGAAGAAGCCCAGGAAGGTTGTAGAGGTGCCTACCCTCCCCAATGTTGCTCCTGACCGCCCTAGAGGCGGGAAGGGCAAGGGGAAGGGTAAGGGTAAGGCCTCAAAGGGCGGACAGAAGGGGCCGAAGCGTACCTGAGGGTACGAAAGCTCCCTTCATATCCGCCTGGACCACGCCTGTGCGACAGGAACAGCGGTGCCAGTTATACCCGTCGTGCCTAGAACAAAATGGTTCTCACTGTCTCTCGTTAAGAAAGGGGGGGGGCGGACTGCGAGCCGGACAACCCCGTTAGACGTCGAGGCATCTATGGTGGGTGGAAGGCTCATGCGTTTCGTCGAGGCCTGGCGAGGGGTGATGTCAGACAGTCTGGTCCTGGGATGGTTATCCCAGGGTTACATGCCGGAGTGGTGGGACTTTCCACCACAAAATCTGTCTTTGGCACCTGTCTGGACACCCGTACCAAGGGAGCCAGACAAGTTAGAAGCCGTTCAAAAGGAAGTGTCGGGTTTGTTTCTGAAGGGAGCAATAAAACCAGCAAACCGGAACACTCCAGGCTTCTATTCAAACATGTTCCTTGTCCCCAAGAGCACAGGGGGATGGATACCCATATTCAATCTCAGGCCATTAAATTGGTTTATCCATACGCCTCGGTTCCAGATGGAAACGCCGAGGTCGGTAATGGCGGGATTGAGGAAAGGAATGTGGTGTGTATCGATCGATCTGAAAGATGCATATTTCCACATTCCTATGAATTGGAGTAGGCACAGGTTTCTGAGATTGGCGTTTCAGAATCAAGTATGGGAGTTTACAGTTCTCCCGTTTGGCCTGTCGACAGCTCCGAGGGTTTTCACAACAGTGGTCCTTGCGGTGACAGCGTTTCTCAGAAAAGAGAATGTGGCGCTACACACCTACATAGACGACTGGCTGCTCAAGGCAGACTCGGCAGCCAGGTTGAACGTGGATACTGCTCTGACTCTGAAGTTACTTTCAGATCTAGGCTGGATAGTCAACGAGGAGAAATCCGAGTTGACGCCCACTCAACATTTCGTTTATTTGGGGATGCGATTCGACCTCGAGGAGGGCAGGGTTTACCCGTCAGAGCCCAGAGTGGTGTCTCTGTTAGCCATCCTCAAGAGTTTTCGAGTGGGAAACCACATTCAGGCGAGGCGGTTCCTTCAGATGCTGGGCATGATGGTCTCCATGGAGCAGGTTATCCCGTACGCTGCTCTAATGCGAAGGCCTATCCAGTTGTATCTGATGTCTCTGTGGAAACAGAGAACAGAACCCCTGTCAAAACTGGTGCCAGTTTTGGAGCCGATAATATCGCATCTTCTATGGTGGAAACAGCGTCAGAATCTCCTATTAGGGGTTTCGCTGCACCTACCCCACCCCCAGCTGTCCATCTACACGGATGCATCGCTGGAAGGGTGGGGTGCCTGCCTGGGAGAACACCAGGTCTCGGGCACATGGACTCTCCCGGAGAGTCAGCTGCATATCAATCTGTTGGAAATGATGGCAGTGGAACTGGCGTTGGAAGAGTTCCTTCCGATGATCAGGGGCAAGGTGATATTGATACGGTCGGACAATTCGACAGTAGTATCATATATAAATCGCCAAGGCGGGACCAGGTCACCCACTCTGTGTATCAGGGTGTGGCACTTGATTCAATGGTGCAGGAATTACTCGGTTGTTTTGAAAGCAACTCATATTCCTGGCCGATTGAACATTCTGGCGGATGCTTTGTCTCGCAGACAGAGAATCTTGCCAACAGAATGGTCCCTCAACCCTCCGGTTCTGCGACGGATCTTCGAGCATGGGGCAAACCCAACGTGGACTTGTTCGCCACAAAGGAAAATGCTCAAATCATGACATATGTCTCGCCGATTCCAGATCCAAATGCCGTCGATACAGACGCTCTGGCGATAAGCTGCAGAGGGATGCACGCTTACGCGTACCCACCCACCATTCTTCTACCGAAGGTATTGGTGAAGGTCAGGGAGGAACCGTGTCTGGTCCTGCTAATAGCGCCATATTGGCCGAGCAGGTCGTGGTTCACGGATCTTCTAGATCTGCTGGTGGAAAATCCTGTGCAGTTGCCCGAGATTCCGAACATAATCTCCCAGGCCAAGGGACGCTTCCTACACGAGCGTCCCGAAATGTTCAAATTGACTGCGTGGATGTTATCAAACAATGTTCCACGTCGGAAGGCTTTTCTCGACAGGCTGCTGATTTCATCGCGGCTGCGAGAAGGAGGTCAACCTTCAAGTCATATAACAACAAGGTTAACAGATTTGCAGACTGGTGTGAAGAAAAGGGTATTGATACCTTTCAATCCACTATTCAGCAAATAGCAGACTTTCTCTGTGAGCTGTTCTTTTCAGGACTAGCTCCCGTCACAGTTGCTGGATACAAGTCAGCTTTGGCATCAGTTATCCCGTGTCTAGCCAACAGGGATAGTCCAGAGGTGGCCCATACGTTCAACATTGCATGGATCAGTTAGGCGTGCATGATTTTTGCTTTGAAACATCGCAATCGATTTTATAAAAAAAATCGTATGTCCAAATTCCCCAAAATATAAACCGGGGTAACGTGACTTGTTTCTAGAAAAAGTTGAAATAAATGATACAAAAATTAGCATGAAATTAGAACACATTTTCCTGCGATGAATTCTTACTATCCTACGTCTATGCTTAATGTATACCTTATATCCATCATCCCCGGAGTGAAATTATTAATTGGGACCGCCTAAATATTGCGTTAGTTTAATAAACATTATTTATTTCATCAAAATTTGAGATAAAATGTCGCCGAGAAAAAAATATAAATTACATGATGTATCAGCTTCCGCTTATAGCCAGCCTCCCTTTGGAGGACGAGTTTAGGTCATTACCGGAGTAACGCGAAGACGCTAATATTAGTACCCGGGGCGATACTGCGCAATCCACATACATAGGACGGTAGCTTTGAGTAGGTACGAGTCTAACGGCGGAAACTCGTCCTATAGTGTAGTTTATAGTTGCTTTCAGAATGTACGATTTACATTTAAGAGTACTTAATCAACAGAATGCACAGTTCAAAATCAAACAATCTGGAATGCTGTTGCTTTATTTTCTTTAATTTGACATGAGAACAGAATCAAAAAGGAAAAATTATTACACCGCCTGAAATTGCTAACTCTAGAATTAAAAAGAATTATGTTCACTGATTGCCTAACACTCTGTAACTAAGTATATACTTGGCATTGTACGACAGACTCAGGGTCTGCAGCGAAAGAAAGAAATTATATGGCGATTCGACAGAATAACTAGCTGGTTTTCTCAATGACAATGGTGTTACCACGCTATTGTTAGCTTGTTTATTGTAGCGCTTTGTGTTGTGATTAGTAATTATTCGACACGTGCATGGCACAGCGGGATATAAACACAATGAACACAGGCGTGAATCAATTATATTTGTACTCATGTGCTGATAAAACGTGACGGAAAAGTACACACTTCAGATTTAAAAAAAACATGAAATATTTGACGATTTTCCGATTTTTCCTCAATTACATTGTAAAAATCGTGATTTAAAAAATAAATCGAACTTCACAATTAAATCGAAAAATCATGCAAGCCTAGGATCAGTATTGGCATTTTAAAGTGACTAATAACGTACATGTTACCGCGTCATACCTGTGATGGAACCTATAACGTGATTCCTGACACACTAATTATCTAGCGTTAGGGACGGAATATAGCATTTTATGCCGCCTTCATTGAAATACACTGGATTATCTGGGGATTTTTCTTTTGAAAACATTTCTCTGCCAGGACTCTTCAAAATTGTGTGTGCAAAAATTAATTAACTTATTGCTAATTAGGGTATCGTTCATTTGAATAATTAGAATTTCCGTCCCTAACGCTAGAAGTCATAATTAGTTGTCGTGTGGTTTTAATAGACACTTCATGAAAACAAGTTTCTGTAGACTTCTAATGTTTAGTATTACCATTCACCATGTAGTGGAATATTATGACTTGGACTGCAAGGTTCCACTGTGTAAAGGTCAAACATAATTGTTAGGGACGGAATTGTGAATTGTGTTAGGGACGGAAATGGAAATGCCCATTCAACCAAATTTTATTGAGTGAAACAACATTGCTAAAGAATAATTATAGCTTGAAATTTTCAAATACATGTTACAAGGTAACATAGAAGTCAAATAAGTGAGGTAATGAATGATGTTGCAATGTATAATAACAATAAAACAATAATGGTAAAACAATAATTATTTAATTTCAAATGTCAGGTATTGTATGATTAAAAAATATTGTTAATTGTTCTATAAAATATAAATTACCGTATTTATTCTAATTTAACCTCCAGGCGGTTAGCAGTCGCGTAAGGGGGCGGCTTAATTAGGGAGAAAAGTTCACGGTATGTCGCCATTATTTTGTCCGGTACCAGTTAGGTGGATCGGATATAAATGTATAATGCTCACATATTGATTACATATATTTGGACAGTACATTCCGAGTTCCCGAGTCCATTAAATTAGGTCTGTAAAATGCAGACGATTCTTCCGAATATTAATCATCTTCCGCTATAGGCCGAGTTTATGCCGTGTTTCTCATAGCTACTCGAAGATACCTTCCTATGTATGTGGATTGTGAAGTATCTACCCGGGTACTAATATTAGTGCCTTGGTTCTACTCGAGTAATGACCGTAAGTCGTCCTACTAAGCGGAACCTGATACATCACGTGATACAAAATATTTCTCTTTTCTTGCGTCGCCATTTTATCAAAATCTGGATTACATTTGATGAAGTAAACAATGTTTAATAAAGTATAAGCACTATTTAGGCGGTCCCAATTAATAATTTCACTCCTGCGATTATGGATATATATGGACTATACATTAAGCATATGCGAAAACGGTATGAAATATTTAGCGTGGAAATGTGTTGAATTTTCGTGCTAATCTTTTATTTTTATTTGTCTTCGGTCTGTATTTTTGGGAATTTGGAGCTTAGTTTTTTTTCTTAACAAGTCTAAAAAAAAGGGGCCGGTATAATTGGGAGGGGCGGTTAAATTAGAATAAATACAGTATGCATAAAATTATTGAATGCTATCTGATAACAAATGTATGTAATTGTGTTTGTAACTCAACATTTCTTAATTCATCAATTATTTGATCTTGGGAAATTAATTATGATGTTGTGTCTTCATGACCATTAACACTGTAGTAAGACACTATTCCTGTAAGTACTGTACCTGTAGGTATTGTACCTTTCACCTGGACCAGGGATTTAGATTACCTCTAAATCTGTGACTTTAAAAGTCATGCCCAAATGAAATTTGCCCAGATTAGTGAGTCCAAATTAAAATCCTCCTGACAGCTATGAAAAGTAATTACCGTTAAATTCCGTGTATATTGCGCACTTTTTTGCTCAAATTACATGTTATAAAAAGCTACTGCGCACTATACACAAGGATAAATATTTGTCACATTTTAGAATCGCAAAATTCAGGGCTGAAATATGATTTTATGGATTGGGAATCAGTCGGGAATAACGATCGCATTCTAACATGTCTATAATGGTACTATCTCAACTAGATCGTTAAAATGTCTTACTACTGTCTAAATATTGTGTTATACCTTTATTAAATAACATAGTGTTGTAAAATGATCAAATAAACCATCATTTAACTTTTTTACAACGCCATTATTTCCTGTAATTTGTTCTAATTTATTTCTATGGAGGGAGGTTACTCCTGTCTTCCCAAGTTGAACATAGAGATGTTTAAAATCCATAGATTGCTACACAGATACGGACATAAATGTGTTAAAAAAAGAATGCTAGAGCCGATGTTTTTCAAGGTGATCTAGCATTTACATAGATATAGAAAGGAATGTTTTATATGTACTAAACGGCACACTGTTTTGACCAATCGGCGGGCAGGATGATTATGATTGACAGGTTAAGGTTAAAGGTCACAGCCGTCAACGTATGACGAAGTAACTGTAGAAACAAAAGGATGAGAATAGAAAATCATTTCAAATTGAAGATAATTCAATTTATTTAATAAACAATGCGTGGAATAAACTAGATTATAGCACTATATTATAATATATTATGATGATGATATACTATAATATATTATATAAACCCCACCCCCACTCAAACAAATCCCACAATTGATCCCTGTCGATTTTGTAAACGGCAGGCGGTCAGCTCTATCACCTTTGTTTATTGTACTTCTGACCGCGTTAATCCACCCACCCCGCCCCACCACCTGACTACACTGCCTGTGAACTGAGTCTTGAAACCACTCATCTACTGCGTTTATTATTGAACAAAATCTCATGGGCTCGCCTTTGATATAGTTATCAAAGTAATTACCAGCACTGTTAGTGTGAGTCAAAATAGATTTGAGTTTTTTTTTATTAAAATCGATTTTATTCTCAAGTATCAGTGCACAAAACTCATATTTTATGAATTGAAACAAAATAAATATCCGATTTTTTATGTTCTAACGACCATTTATGTTAATGAGCTCTGCTCAAATCAAATTCGGATTCTAACCTGTTCTGATGGAAATTATATTTGTATTTTTATATCATTCAATAGTTTAATACAAAATATTTGCTAAAAGTGTAGGCGAATGATATTCCCATGATTAAACAACAGAGTAACGCATGCCACAAACGAGATTTTATAAGGAAAGTGTATTCAACACGCTGTAAGTCATTGATTTTTTTGTTACCGATTTTCGTTCACACGTCTCTCAATCTTAATGCGCACTATACATGAAAACAATGTTTTTTCAGGCCGATTTTGGTTAAATTTAGGGGTGCGCACTATGCACGATAGCGCAATATACACGGGATTTAACGGTAAGTGTTTTCTCACACCACCAACATCTATGCCATTCGATCACTACATGCTAAATACAACCCCACCAACAGAATAGCCATCATTTAATACCCAGATGGGTCAGAGGTATGAGAAGTTTGTAAACTGTTAACACTATTATGTCTGTAACAATGACAGATTTAGTTTACTTTACTAATTATATTATGTACATGTAGTACAAATGATTGGATCAATGACTAGCTTCCCTCAGCACTGACTAGTGACTAACATGACTTAAAGCTATCATTAGGCCTTCAAACCAGCACTACAATAATAACATTATTTGGATCGAGTTGTGAAGTAATTAGTCACCATATAAACGCTTAAGCTCTTGGTCAGTCGTACCAGATAATGAGGAATAAGACTGATCCATTTCCATCAAACACCCCAACCTCCCTCCCCCATCTCTGTTGTCACAATCAAAATGATGTCTTGTAACATGTAACATATAATGTTTGACATTAGTCAGGCTTTCTAGGAGAAACATGTTGATGTATGCCATTAAATATCCCGTTTCCAGGTGACTACAGACATCACACAGAGCATATCCAGGGCCACTAATCCATTGCCTGTGCTCGCCTTTCTGTTTCATACATTAGAAATACAAAGCCAGGAGAGGATGTCATTGCATAAATCTGCTAAGCATGCTATGGGTACATTCAAGTCAAGAATGGACCTAAGGAAGCTAAGGATTTCGGCTGAGGACAAGACACAGTGGGAAAAAGCGAAGAAGGACTGATTGCAGCTGTAGGATGTTTCTACTACTACAGCCGCAGAATACAGTAATCATACATACATACATTAGAAATGGACATACACAGCAGGATTTTGACTCAAAGCCCTTTGGCTGCTAAATGTATTTACTTTGCCTGTCTACAATGGTTTGCCAAACCAATAGAGACATCAAGTCACTAACAGCCAGAGTCCCACTGAGAGATTTAGATTTACCTTATTTGGACTCACCACCTATTAGACTCGGTATCCATCAATGTCACTCGAAGCAGACAGTTTTGAAATCTGAGAGATGGATTTCGAGCTATTTTAGTTTTAATAGCACCATAAAATCTCTGAATGGCTCTAGAATGTCACAGAGTCCACCTTTAAGTATTTAATTGACTGTAAATCTGTTATTTTCAGTCATGACAGTGTTAATAGTTTACAAACTTCTAGTACCACTGACCCGTCTGGATATTAAATGATGGCTATATTCTGCTTTAAGTACATTTATACTTCTACATGTCCTTATCATATTGATGTTACATGTACTTGCTCAGGACTATGAAGTCAAATATGATGTTGCTTTGTAAAGAAAAGTTTGACGATGTTGCTTTGTTCAGACTTTAATTCAATGTTTGTATTCCAAAAGATATGTCGGTGTTGCACCGAGGGTGAGCCTGGGGGAGGGGGGGGGGCAGCATTTGTCCACCTGAGAATGCATATGTTCCCTTTAATTTAACTTCCCTATATTATTTAAAATTCAAATTTATATTTCAAACTATATGGCATGTATCGTGTCTGATTCTATGTGAATTGCCTTCCTTCCACTGCATAGCAATGTTGGTTATCGGGTTGCTGAGACACAAAACTTGTCTGTACTTCCAACTTCAATTCAGAGCAATTTGAATCTCATGGAAAAGTGTGATAAATTCAGTTGACCTGCACAACCTTAAGCTTAACGTGGGTCTGCTGGTTTCATCAGACTTCAACAGATACCGTGCAACCACATTATTAGAACTTTGCTGTGAGCTATATTTCTGGTAATCCATAAGTTTAGACCAGGGGTACCCATACAAAATAATCTAAGAGTAGAAAAGAGGACTATCAAATCCTGATGTTTGCTAACATCACCCAATAAAAAATCTTTCACCATGAAAAAAAAATGAAATGGATCAGAACAATGTTTTAAAAGGAATGTTTAAACCTGTCCATGATTCATTTATAACGCCTCTAATGGTTAAAGCCATTTTGCCTGAACTAAAACGTCTTAATTATGACATCAACCAAGCCTTTGAAATACACTGAACTGTATGCAGAGATCTATAGAAATGATATTTTCTATCACACTGATATGTTTTTGCCCATGGTGATTACATGCGTAGCTACTTGCTCCAGGTAAAGTACGGATTACTTTGAGAACACTTTCACCAAGTTGTTGTTGACAGTAGCAGCAACTCTACTTCCAATCAAACTAATTTCAAAATATTCATCAGGTACCACAACATGTTACCATTTAGCAGCAAAATTTGATAGTTTCATTGTCTCTTCCTTTCAAAAATGATACAGTATCTTGAGGCTAAAAAGCAATGGCAGCTTCACTTTGCATAAAAAGGCATCTGAAGAGTATCTGTGGCAAGATTGAAACTTTTCCTGTGGAGCTTAGTTCATTTTCCCAGCTTTCCATCCCTAACACACATGATTATTCTGTACCTAACAAAGTACGTTATTTGTGTTTCCTCAGCGATGCATGAATTGAATTAGCTTTTATTGCATGAGATGAAACCTGAGGTGTTAACATTAAAGTTTATCAGAATGAATTTGAGATTTGAGAATGTTGACCTATTTGTGGACAAAACCTTCCGTTCCTAACAGTGCAAATTCCGTCCCTAACACAGAGCTTTTGGTAGATGTAGTGGGCTAAATCAGTGAGATACAAGGAGATGACTGGTATTGCATGATAGCCAAGTTAATAGTCCTGGGATACATAGAGAACATTATTTTAAATTCCTCTAAACTTCACAGACTTTTACATAAATGTATGGAAGAGTGGAGAAAGCCAGATTTTCCTATTCCCTCCCTAACACACAAAATTTGCATACCTGAATTAATTACATGGCAGTTCATTAATTTTTGTTAGGAATATTGTAGACCTAACTATGCTTCTATGATGTAAAAACAAGCAGTCATTTCCTACTTCCAGTGATTTTGATTTGACATTATTCTTTCAAATTCCATCCCTAATGCTAATGGGACTTTTTGATCTGACCCAAATATGGAGCCAAGGGCAGGGAGTATAGGAAACCTAAAATAATACGTATTGGCAGATTTGGCAATTACATTGATTGGAAGCTGTTGCTGCGCTACTCTTCTCAGTCAAATTATTTTCAAAAAAATCAATAATGTACCTCCCATGAATACTGTGATTTCATTGACTAGGGTTAACATGTATTTTGTAACTTACCAACCTACATCACATATCCCTTTCAACTGGTAGGCTAAACAAAGTACACATCATTCAATGCAATGTAAGAAGGCTGAATAGTGTTAGTGCTTAACTGGAAGCTGTTGCAGGCTATGGCAGCTGTGAGCAACAGGTCCCCCTTAAAAACTTGCAACATATCAACAGCTTATTAAGATGAAATTGAGTTTTTGCAATTCTATGACTTCAGTTGAAAGAGTTAACAATTTCTATTTAAAATTTACTAATGGTTGTTTTCTCTGGCTTAAATAGTGAATGATAAAAAGTTTTACTGTGATCAGCGTGTATCAATCGGCTCATGTGTTACTAGTTTTACTACGAATACTACGAATGCTATATATATATACTACTACGTCATTCTTAAAATTACCGCGTAAAACATTGTTTATTTTCTTTACCGTCGGTAGTTTCCTTGCGATTCATTGGTTGCTCTCTATGTAGTTATATTTATTAACCAATAATCTTGCGAGAAAGTATGTTCCCGACTTTGGAGAAGACTACTCGAGAACACTCTCGTGCATGCGTCGATCTTGGTGACATGCCATTCTAAATCTGTTGCATACGCGAATCAAGTGCGATACGCCGCTGTAACATGGCTAACTATACTGTGTTGGCCTTGATTTGGGGATGCGCTAACATGAGTTTAGCATTCGTGATGATATAACTCAGTTTCCGAGACAAACATTGTCTAAATCGACCAGAATCACCTAGATAAACTTGTATTTTTAAAGTTTATCATAACGCTAACTAATGACGAGGCAATAATCAATAGCCTATAGGAGAATTTAGATTTACAAGAGAGTCTATTACGAGCTATATCTCGATGACCGTGAATACCCCGTGATACATATTGCGAGTTTCCGACTGGTGTCCAAACTCAAAACTGAAGTCTGTAACAGTTTATTATTATACCAGAAGAAGGAAGCCGCTAACGCATGCGCACATCGCTAGCTTTTAGAATTTTGATCTATAGAGCGCTTACTGAACTCGCTTCACCGGCGGTCATTTGTCCCATAGTGAAGGAAGGTATGAAGATAGGTTTTACCGTGTGCTACAGCAGTTTGTTTACATTTTGTTGTTTCTTCACATATCGTTTTGGCCTTCGTTAGGAGTATAATTTATATTTATTAGTAAATATACCCCGAATGCTATGCGATATGATTCCTGGTTTCGTTATACATCCTTGAGGATCAGTGTATGGGTGTATTATTGCCCGCTTCGTTCTTGTCGTCATAATCAATGCGATCTTTGCTGCAACATTGCGGGGTGGGGTGCGGGAGGGTTAACAGTTAATTTATGGTCAAAATATTTGAAAATTAATTGTCTGCCTTCCATTCCTGTTTCGTTCCGCTTGCTTATTGTAGGTTTGTGCTTATTTATAGGCCAAGCCAGCCCTGCCATCATGTGACGAGTGCCACAAATTCGTAAGGGTTCTATTCAAGGACCATGTCTGTTTCCGCTGTACTAAGTGTAATCTTGACAGTAGTGTAACGTTTGTGCAGTGTGGTCGGTCGATATGATGCTTAAGTTCCTTGCCCAGAAGGACTTGGCAGGGTCTGACGCGGGCAGGCAATCCGAAAGTAAATCGTGGAGCGTCCGTTTCGGCCCTTGGGGGAATTCCACGTCTGCAACCGGAGGTGGCGGAGATGGTACCGCGGTGTGGTTTGGTCCTGCTATGCAAGGCTTCTTGCATAGCGTTCTGCCAACGCTTGTGTCATCCCTGCTGCCAGAGGTTGTAGGGCAGTCTCTCCCCGTGTTTGGTTCGGACCCTGTCCTTGGACAGGGTTCTGGACTGGCCACCGAGGGAGCCATCTCGTACGGCCCCCTGGCAGTCCCGTCGGGCTCTGGCCTGATGGGCTCTGTCTCTCTGCGGCCTCCTCCGGATGGTCCAGTAGCGGTGGCAGGTCCGTCAGGCAAGGGAGCCGTCCGCCAGGTCGGCGCCACGGTTTCCTCGTCTAGTGACGACTCTTCAGTGTCTGAAGATGAGAAAGCCGAGGAGGAGAGATTGCTGCGGCCTGTGATACCGCGGGTGGAGAGCATGGCGGTCGATTCCATCCTTGACGGAACCGTCCTCCATCTGTCTGGCTTGGCGCAAACCAGGGCAGCGGCTCCGCCCATGGTCGAGGCCACTCCGGTACCGGGCACCGGTCCCGTGATGGTTGGTTTGCCGCCAACCGACATGGTGACGGGTGTGGCCGGCCAGGCGTGGTACTCACCTATCTCGCCTGGGCCGGTGGTCAGACATGGGGTGCCGTTGGCGGCCGTGTTTGGCCATGGTTCTTCAACAGCTACTGGTGTGTTCCATGGTGTGGCGGCGGAACCGTACGGTACCGGAGTTCCTGGGATATCAGCAATGGCTCCTAGCTGGGAGGCTGTTGCTGGTAGGGTCGTGAACATGTCAGTGGGTGACGTGTTCACGGGAGTGTCGACCACGGCCGAGGAGGATGCACTCCGTCCATCGGTGGCATCGATTAGGACGGGGATCTTGCATGCAGCCCGGTTCCAGTCTATTGGACTGGATCCAAGGTTTATGGAGTTGCTTGATGCTATTTATAGCAAACAACTCCTGACCAAGGGCCAGCTTCCTGCGGCCTCCAGGGAGGTGCGGGCGAGGTGTCGTATTCCACGGGGGGAATACGACAGGTATGGTGTTGTCCCATCGGTCACCGAGGATGACCGCTGGGTACTGGGTGTCCAGAGTGCTGGAGCGGGTGGCCCCGCCCCGGCACTGGTGGACAAAGCTCAGGTACACCATGATGAAGTCCTGTCCCTATGTGATGAGGGGGTGAGGGAAGCAATGAGTGCTGTCAACCACTCTTATCGCCTTCTTCAGTGGGTGTGGGCTGAAGCAGGGGCAGGCCACCTGTGGCGCTTTCGTGTGTTAATGATGGCCTGGTGCTGTCTATGGACACATTGACAAGGGTGCAGGCGCGTGTGACTAAGTCCAGGAGGCAGATGGTCCTTGACCATATGCCTCCAGCTACTGCCGTCAGGGAGCGTCTTCTTGGGACGCCCCTGACAGGCCCTAGCATCTTTGGTGGCCAAGCACGGGCCATCTTAGAGGACACGGCCAGCATTGCGCAGAATTGGTTGGCGGATAATCTGCAGCTAGAGCTAGTGCGTCAAGCGCACGCACTAGGGGCTGTAGCCAAGCCGCTGACCGGACAACTTCTAAGAAGCAGAAAAAGCACAAAAGCAAGGCGAAAGCTAAGCCTAGTGCTGCTTCTGCTTCTACTGGGTTTTCTCAGCCGCCTCCGGCGAAGAAAGCCAAGAAGGTTGTGGAGGCCCCTACCCTCCCCAATGTTGCTCCTGATCGCCCGAGAAGCGGGAATGGCAAGGGGAAGGGTAGGTCCTCAAAGGGCGGAAAGAAGGGAGCGGATCGTACCTGAGGGTACGAGGGCTCCCTTCGTATCTGCCTGAACCGCACCTGTGCAACAGGAACAGCGGTGCCAGTTAGACAAGCCAAGACCAAAATGGTTCTCACTCTCTCTCGTCAAGAGACTGACTCCTGTATGCATCTAGTGACACGCTGGTGACTGACTCCTGTATGCATCTAGTGACATGCTGGCGACTGCGGTTTCAGGCAGGCCATCCGCGCGAATAGCTGTTCTTGAGCAGAAGGTCGCTGCGCTATATCGTGTTTCTGCTCCCTCTCCAATGAATAGGCAGTAATAATGACTGTAAAACATGCCAAGAAACTAATTTTCTAACAACTAGATATACATCGCATAAGTTGTGCTAGATGTAGTGTTCTTCAATCTGCACCCTAATTATCAATTTAATCAAAATATACGCTTAGCTTAGTTATTGGCATAGCGGATGGCTTTGCCAGATTGTACTTTAACAACGATTGTAGAGGGGTTAAATCAAAGTAACAGTATAAAGGAATGAAGCAGGTAATCATCTTTGGGAATACATTGATTAAAACTTATTGAGAGTTTAGGTTGAATCATTGAAGAACGGTATATATAGTCATGAGTCGGTAATGTTAGTTATTCTGAGAATGATTGTTTTTTCTCCCATATAACAATTTTTTTGGTGGGTGTGTGTGTGTGTTGGTAACGAGCATAGATAATGATTTTAACGATTTCCGTTCTAAATCGACCAGATAAATAGATTTTTAATGACGGTGTAGATTGCACTGGTATTGTTAATAGCGTGTAGGGTAGAAGAACGGGATATAAGAACAGCCAATGATCTGTGCCAATGCATTGACTAAAACTTATTGAGGGTGTAGATTGCACAGGCATATCATTCAACATAGAGCATGCATTTCAATTTGGATTTTGAACTCTGCAGCCGATGATTATTGTGGTTCAAGATGACTAATTGAGTACAGAGACGGGTTTTCGCCAGTTTTCTAATAAAATGATTAATATTTTGAAATCTTATTTGACTAGGAGTACCCAGTCTAGTGAAATAAGTTATATTTGGTTAAATATTTTAAAACTGTTTAGACTGGGAGCTATTTCTTTCTATGGCAGCACAGATTCCAATCTGTCGAATTAGTTTCAAGATATTCAGCAGCTTTCATGTATACATCTGTAGTTGTCCTGAAATTGAAATACTGAGATTTCAAATTGGTAAAGTGTTAAAGGGATGTTGCTCGCATCTCAAATGTTGTATTGTTATGATAGATTGTAGTTTATAGATTCCATATCATTTATATCCAGTCACATTTCCTTATCTGTATCACAATTCGCCGTTCCAGGGTACCCACCCATCATATGACGTCATAATGAACTGCGTGATGTGTAGAATGACATCATAATGAATGACGTCATGAATGACGTCGATAAGTACGTCACGAACGCATATTTGAAGACGGTCTATGCGTTGTTGTACAAATTGTACTTTTACTATTTAATCAATATCATGTTGAATATTTTGAAACTAATTTGACTGGGCGCTGTTGCTGCCAGGCGCTGTTGCCGCCATAGGCAGCAACAGCACCCAGTCAAATTAGTTACAAAATATTCAACAGCTTCCCTGTATAGTTTTCAGGAAATTGATAGCTAGGGCATTTGGGGATCCATCAATCCCAACACGGCGAGGTGTGGGTGGAGCTTAGCTAGTGATGGGTGGGGCATAGCTAACAATGGAAAGGTCCATTATTGATTATTGTAATATTGCGTAAATGTTGAACAACGGTCGCCGCCATTTTGTCTCCTCCAGTGATAGTGTAGGATGTCATGTAGGAGTGCCAATGCATTACATTCTTTATTGTGTAATAATCATCTGGTTGAATGTTTGGAGGCTAATTTTACTGGAAGCTGTTGCTGCCTAAGTTAAATTAGTTTCAAAATATTCAACAGCTTACATGACTGTACCTGTATGGTTGCTTTTATACCCCATTGTCAAGCTATAGATGGCACCTCTATGACTGAACGCATATTCCGAGGCAGATATGCTAGGTTTTTGCTAATTGGTGGAAAAGTAAATGATGACAGCCATCATAAGCTGTAGAAATGTACCAACATTTAGCTACTAAAGCCTGAATATCTTTCTTTGACGGGATGATAAAAAGCTTAAAATTCCATACATAGTTTATGAGTGGCCTATGAGATCATCTGTATAGATATCATGAGATGAGGTTCGTTATCCTTGAAATTAAAGCCTGCCAAACAGGGATTCTCATTAAGGGTCCTTTAGGGCATATATATAACCTCAAAATTTGACTTGCAACACCCCCCCCCCCCCCCCCCCCAATTACTATGTCAGTGGGTCCCATGGAACCCCATAAAATTGTGTATGATTAAATATTAATTACCTTTATAGGTTTTTGCACAGAAACAGTCACAGAATCTAGCATGGGACCCCATAATTCATAGCCGTGATTACATAGTACCTTCTAATTTTAGCATGGATGAGAAAAACTATTAGAACCACAAATTTTTCAATTTGGGACCTCCAGATTTCAGCTTGGGCCCCCCCCCCCAAGATTTTGGTGTGTGGCTTTCCTGGAACCTCCAAAATTTAAATGTCATGAGAAACACAGGTGCCAAAAATGGCTTCTGTAGTTGGCTGTCCTGTTGCTGGCCAAGAGAAGACTATTTTAATTTATAACTTTACAAGTGGACTGACTTTTGAGATTGGGTCGATGACTGAGCGTGATAACAGAGCCAGTCATTCCAGTTGTTGAATTTCTAAAATAGTCTTCTTCGGGCAAAGGATCCGGAAAATCAAAATGTTTACTTATATGAATGTCCGTGGTCAAATTTGGTCAAGAAAATTTAAATTTTCTCTAGAAAATGTCCATTTGCAAACCAAGAGAAGACTATTTTTGAAAATTTACCACTGGAATAACTGGCTCGATAACCGAGCCAGTCATTCCAGTGGTAAATTTTCAAAAATAGTCTTCTTGGTCTGGTATGCAACTAGACATTTTCTAAGTGAAAATAAATTTAAAAAACAAACATTCGAGGGTTTAAATGTCCGCTTTCTTTCCTTGTAGGGTGACAGAGTTGGAAGTGGCGCTAAGTGACGATTGTGACTTTGGAACTTTACGGAACATTTGCGGTGGCCGCGTCGTTCCTGTACATTTACGAGCAGATGTCTGGCAGGTAAAATATGTATGACTCAGAAATAACTTAACGCTTACTGGTGCTCTGTCTCTCCCTTTAATCCTTGAATTGTTAACGAAAATTTCAATGATCTCATAGAAAAGGTTCATCTGCAGACCAAGAGAAGACCATTTTTGAAAATATTCCACTTGAATGACTGGCTCGGTTATCGAGCCAGTCATTCCAGTGGTAAATTTTCAGAAATATTGTTCTCTTGGTCTGTAAATGGACATTTCTGAAGACCGCTACAGAAACCGTTTTTGGCTGATATGAGTGTTAAAGAGTTAATTTCTGTTTACTGAATGTCAATTTGTAGATGAAAAGATGTCTATTTTTGTCAATTTTTTACTCGGATTACTGGTTCATATATCAAGCCAGTCATTCCAGTTGTAAAATTTCACAAAATTCATTTTCATGAATGTGCAAATTAACGTTTCTCCACATTGTACTTGTGTCACCACTGCAGAGGCCAGTATTGATCAGAACCCGCCTCTGCAGTGGTCTTGAGGAATGTCCAATTGCAAGCCAAGAGAAGGCTATTTTTTTAATTTCCCCTGGTTATCGAGCCAGATATTTCAGTGGTAAATTTTCAAAAATGGTCTTCTCTTGGCCTGCAAATGGTCATTTTCTAAGAGAAAATTGAAATTTTCTTGACCAAATTTGACCATGAAAGGGTTAAAAGCTTGCAGTAGATTTAACTAGTTAATGGTCAAGTCGGCCAAAACAGGCTCTGCAATCGGCCAAAACAGGCTGCAATCAGCCAAAACAGGCTCTGCAATCATCCAAAACAGGCTCAGCAATCGGCCAAAACGGGCTCTGCAATCGGCCAAAACGGGCTCTGCAATCGGCCAAAACAGGCTCTGCAATCGGCCAAAACAGGCTCGATAATCGGCCAAAACAGGCTCGGCAATCGGCCAAAACAGGCTCGGCAGTCGGCCAAAACAGGCTCAGCAATCGTCCAAAACAGGCTCGGCAATCGGCCAAAACAACCTCTGCAATCGGCCAAAACAGGCTCTGCAATCGGCCAAAATAGGCTTTGCAATAGGCCAAAACAGGCTTTGCAATAGGCCAAAACAGACTCTGTAATTGACCAATACAGGCTCGGCAAGTGACCAAAATGGGCTCTGCAAGTTGCCAAAAACAGGCTCTGCAAGTTGCCAAAAACAGGCTCTGCAAGTGGCCAAAACAGGCTCTGTAATTGACCAAAACAGGCTCTGCAAGTGGCCAAAACAGGCTCTGCAATTGGCCAAAACGGGCTCTACAAGTTGCCAAAACAGGCTCTACAAGTTGCCAAAAAGAATGTCTTGTATTAATATTGTTGTTGGTGCACCTCAGCTGTAGGAATAACCGCTATTGGAGATGTGAAGATGTCGAGTTCAAAAATACAATTATGAAGAGGTGACGAAACCGCATACCAAGACGACATAACCACGTGACGACAGGGTGTAGAACACAGATACGGGTGACGACTGTTCATTCTGATTTCTGTGAGAATGACGACTAGCAACATCTGAAATAGATGCTTTTAGTAACTGTTAATATATAATTCAAATGAGGAACGAAGAATGTACGAGCCATTGCAGAACAAGTAAATATTAAAGGGAGATTAGAAGCTATGGGTCCATAAGATCTGTCTAAAGTTATCTCCCATGATCCAATTTGTAGATAGCTTTACAAGCTGATATTCGCCAATATGGGGCCAATGATTACAGGGCTTTACCGTAAAAATTTGACTAAAGGATGCAGTTTTATTGTCAAATTACATGTTCTAGGAAGGGGGTTGCATCCTGTGATCGATAACATTCCTTGAGCACATTTTTGGGTCAAAATTTCTCTTAAAAATTCAAAGATTATACCACAGAAATTGAACTAAATGTTACGGTAGACAATTCGTGCCGCCTGAAGACTATGTTTAATGTATACTCCAAAAACACCAAGCGGAAGTGAAATTATTAAATTGGGGCACCTACATATTACTTATTCTTTAATAAATATCACTTATATCAAAATTAATCCAAAATTTGACATAAAATGGCGTTGAGAAAAGATACATGTATAAATCACGTGATTCGCCTCCAATCCCAAAAGATCTTTATTCTAATTAGAGCGAGTACTCGGATCTAAATATTCTGGACTCGGAGATTGCTATATATCATCATTGCGCGATAGGAACTGAATGTTCCCGTACCCATTTGATAGCCAACTCTCGTTAGCGCATAAGATTACACAGCGCCTCCACTCGCAAAAGCGCCAGATAACCAACACCCGTTAGCGCAAAAGATCACACAGCACCTCCAAACGCAAAAGCATCGTTACAACTAGTGACCATCTGAATATTCCTGTACACGTTTGATAACAAACTCCTGTTAGCGCATAAGATTACACAGCGCCTCCAATCGCAAAAGAGTCAGATAACCAACTCCTGTTAGCGCATAAGATCTCACAGCGCCTCCAAACGCAAAAGAGCCATTACATTCTGTTTCTGTCACGTGATTTCTATATTTTCAAGGCGTCATTTTATGCCAAAATTAGATTGATTTTGATGTAATAAACAATCTTTATTGAAGATACACTATATTTAGACGGTCCTATTTAATAATTTCTCTTCCACCATGATATTTTGTAGGTATACATTAAACATAGCGCTGAGTGATGCAAATTTTTTATACCAATTTTCAATTTTTTAAAGGTACTTTTTTCTAAATTTAACAGCGTCTTATACTTGAATACAAGATTTTTTTGGGCAGATTTTGGTCAAATTTCTCTCTCTCTCTCTCTCTCTCTCTCTCTCTCTCTCTCTCTCTCTCTCTCTCGCTCGCTCGCTCGCTCGCTCTCTCTCTCTCTCTCTCTCCTCTCTCTCTCTCTCTCTCTCTCTCTCTCTCTCTCTCTCTCTCTCTCTCTCTCTCTCTCTCTCTCTCTCTCTCTCTCTCTCTCCTCTCTCTGTGTCCTCCTTCCTAATGTTTGTTTTTTCTCCCTCTCCCGCACACAAGCTGGGGTTCTACACATGGGGCTTAATAGATATTTTAACGCAAAACAATCAACAAGATTATCTTCTTTTTAAAATCGTAATCGATAAATTTTAATTAATACAGCCATGTATAAACTATATATTCCTATTGATATTATTTTCCATGAGCGTGAGGATGACTTATTTAATTTCAAAGATAATAATAGTGTATAATGCGTAATGTCAAAATTCATCAGATAACAACAGTCCGGAGCCTCATTCGTGCAATTCAGCGAACTCGTGCCACGCGAATGACCGTCGCTAAGCAACGAAGCATAGCGCTTGCTAAATAATAGTGTTTGCAGGCCAAAAGATGATCGTTTTAGAAAATTTAAGAGTCAAATGACTTACGGATACATTACCACCGATTCTATATAAGTAGATTTGAAAATTTAGACTATTTTTGTTATATAATGGTATTATTAATACATACTAATTTTTATACCGTGCCAAAAAATTTGGCGGGTTATTATGTAATGGCGCCGTCCGTCCGTCTGGGCGTGCGGGCGGGCGGCTGTGTGGTTTCCGGATGATAACTCTGTTACCGTTTGTCGGATCGCATCAAAACTTATAGGGTGGTGGGACTAGGCCTGGGGAAGAAACCTATCAAAATTGACGATGATCCGAAATCCAAGATGGCCGCCAGCCACTGGTGGCCATCTTGGAAATTGCTTCCGGATGATAACTCCATTACCATTTGTCGGATCGCATTGAAACTTCATAGGGTGGTGGGACTAGGCCTGGGGAAGAAACCTATCGAAATCGACGATAATCCGAAATCCAAGATGGCCACCAGCCACCGGTGGCCATCTTGAAAATTGGTTTCTGGATGATAACTCAGTTACCGTTTGTCGGATTGCATTGAAACATCATGGATTGTTTGGAGCAGGACTGGGGAAGAAACCTATTGAAATTGACAATGATCGGGAATCCAAGATGGCCGCCAGCAACAGGTGGCCATCTTGAAAATTGGTTTCTGGATTATAACTCCGTTACCGTTTATCGGATCGCTTTGAAACTTCATAGAATGGTTGGACTAAGTCTGCGGAAGGAAGAAACCTATCGAAATCGATGCTGATCCGAAATCCAAGATGGCCGCCAGCCACAAGCGGCCATCTTGAAAATTGGTTTCCAGATGATAACTCCGTTACCGTTTATTCGATCGCTTTGAAACTTCATAGAGTGGTTGGACTAGGTCTGGGGAAGAAAGCTATCAAAATTGACAATGATCCGAAATCCAAGATGGCCACCGGTGGCCATCTTGAAAATTGGTTTCCAGATAACTCCATTACCGTTTATCGGATCGCTTTGAACCTTCATAGAGTGGTTGGACTAGGTCGGAGGAAGAAACCTATCTTCTCCTTCGATCAATGCTCACCATTCTGTTACTTCTGATATACAGCTGGCCTTGACAGCGGCTCTAGGATTATAGACTTAGAAAGCTTTACCGACTCCTGGGAACCGGGTACTCGGCTCCCAACTGCCGAGTACCCATTTACCATAGAGCTCATTCTTGTTTGCATAGCAACAACAGCAATACATGCTTTCTGCATTGAGGATTTTAGTGTTTTTTTGTGAAAGAAAATCTAAGTCTTTAATCTGTAGTGATAGTTTGTGTGTTCTTGAAAAGGATTAACTAAAGGATACTATGGAGAATACCGCCAAAGATAACCAGGTTGTATCATTCTTTATTATCCATAGTTAAAAGACTTAGGTCTCTAAATTTCGCTGTGTCGCATGTTCCAATTTCTGACCCCATAGAATCTGGGACGTGTGCTAACAACGATATATGCCAGATGATCGCCTTCTTTAACCCCCAACAGGCGATCGGCAGATATGAAAATAGGTGTTTGCTACGGTATTTCTAACACGAATATCGGCTGACGTCATTCTCCGTAGGATCCGAGCGGGTGATGTCACACCCGGTCGCTTGGATGTTTATGTGAAGAAGAAATTTTTTCATTAATTCGCGCATCTTGTTCTGGGTGCTGCGTACTAAAAATGGTACCGGAAACTTTAGAATGATCAAGTTTTCGTGCGATCACGATCGGTTTGCAATGATCGGTGGTTTCAAAATTCTTGAGTAGATGCGTGGTCTGCGGTTTTACCGTGTGATACAGCAGTTTGTTATACATTTTGTTGTTTTCTTCACATATCGTGCTGCTTTCGTTAGGAGTATAATTTATATTGATTAGTAAATATACCCCGAATGCTATGCGATATGATTCCTGGAGCCGTTACACATCCTGGAGGATCTATTATGGGTGTGTTTAATGCCCGCCTCGTTCTTGTCGTCATAATCAATGCGATCTTTGTTGTAACCTGGCGGGGTGGGGTGCGGGAGGGTTACAGTTAATTTATGAGTCAAATTATTTGAAAATTAATTGTCTGCCTTCCATCCGGGTCTCGTTCCGCTTGTTTATTGTAGGTTTGTGCTTATTTTATAGGCCAAGCCAGCCCTGCCATCATGTGACGAATGCCATAAGTTTGTCCGTGTCGTGTTCAAGGACCATGTCTAGGTGTTCCCTTTGTAATATTGAGCATAGGTGTAATGTTTGTGCAGTGTGGTCCGTTGAGATGATGGTTAATTTCCTTGCCCAGAAGGACTTGGCTGGGTCTGACGCGGGGTCAGGCGGTCCGAGAGTAAATCGTGGAGTGCCCGGTTCGGCCGGTGGGGGTGCTCCACGTCCCCAGCTGGAGGTGGCGGAGATGGCACCGCCGGCGTGGTTTGGTCCGGCTATGCAGGGTTTTCTGCCCACGCTGGTGTCGTCCCTGCTACCAAAGGTTGGGGGGCAGTTTCTCCCCATGCCTGGTACGGATCCTGTCCTCGGACAGGATTCTGGACTGGTTACCGAGGGGGCCGTCTCGTACGGCCCCCTGGCAGTCCCGTCTGGCTCCGGCCAGACGGGTTCTGTTTCTCTGCGGCCACCTCCGGGTGGTCCAGTAGCGGTGGCCGGTCCGTCAGGTGTGGGAGCCGTCCGCCAGGACAGTTCCACGGTTGACTCGTCTAGTAACGACTCTTCGGAGGAGAGGTTGCTGCGGCCCGTGAAGCCGCAGGTGGAGAATATGGAGGTTGATTCCGTCCTGGACGGAACCGGCCTCCATTTGTCTGGTTTGGCGCAAGCCAGGTCAGCGGCTCTGCTTGTGGCTGAGGCCAATCTGGTACCGTGCACCGGTTCCGTGCGGCTTGGTTTGGCACCAGCCGTCACGGGAACGGGTGTGCCGGGCCGGGCGTGGTACTCACCTATCTCGCCTGGTCCGGCAGTCGGACGTGGGGTGCCGTTGGCGCCCGTGTCCGGCTATGGTTCCGCGACTGCTACGGGTCCGTACGGTTTTCCGTGCGGACCTACCCCATGGACCGGAGTGTTTCATGGGGTGGCGGCGGAACCGTGTGGTACCGGAGTGCCTGGCATGTCAGCCGTGGCTCCTTGCCGGGAGGCCGTGGCTGGCAGGCCTGTGAGCACGTCAACGGGTGATGTGTTTGCGGGTGTGTCTTCATCGGAGGTAGATTGGTCAGAGGCTCTGGCGTGGCTAGCCAGGGTTGACCCGTCTGTGGTTTCGGCCACGGCCGAGGAAGATGCGCCCCGTCCGTCGGTTTCATCGATCAGGACGGGGATTTTGCCCGCGGCCCGGATCCAGTCGGTGGGACTGGATCCACGGTTCATAGATTTGTTAGATGCTATTTATAGCAAACAACTGATGACCAAGGGTCAGCTCCCTGCGGCCTCCAGGGAGGTGCGGGCAAGATGTCGTATTCCGCGGGGGGAATACGACAGATATGGTGTAGTCCCGTCGGTCACTGAGGATGACCGATGGGTACTGGGTGTCCAGAGTGCCGTGGTGGGTGGCCCCGGTCCGGCACTTGTGGACAAGTCTCAGGTACACCAAGATGAAGTCCTGTCCCTATGCGATGAGGGTGTGAGGGCAGCTATGAGCGCTGTCAACCACTCGTATCGTCTCCTTCAGTCGGTGCGGGGGCAGGCCACCCTGTGCCACCTGTGGCGCTTTCGTGTGTCAATGACGGCCTGGTGCTGTCTATGGACGCATTGGCAAGGGTGCAAGCACGAGTGACGAAATCCAGGAGGCAAATGGTCATTGACCATATGCGTCTGGCTACGGCAGTCAGGGAGCGTCTTCTTGGGACGCCCCTGACAGGGCCTAGCATCTTCGGTGGCCAAGCGCGGGCCATCTTAGAGGATACCGCCAGTATCGTGCAGAATCGGTTAGCGGTAAACCTGCAGCTAGAGCTAGTGCGGCAAGCGCAGGCACTAGGGGCTGTCGGGAAACCGCTAACGGGACAACCTTCAAGGAAGCAGAAGAAGCATAAGGGCAAGGCAAAAGCTAAGCCTGTTGCGACTTCTGCTTCAGCTGGGTTTTCGGAGCCGCCGCCGGCGAAGAAATCCAGGAAGGTTGTAGAGGCGCCTACTCTCCCCAATGTTGCTCCTGACCGCCCTAGAGGCGGGAAGGGCAAGGGGAAGGGTAAGGGTAAGGCCTCAAAGGGCGGACAGAAGGGGCCGAAGCGTACCTGAGGGTACGAAAGCTCCCTTCATATCCGCCTGGACCGCGCCTGTGTGACAGGAACAGCGGTGCCAGTTATACCCGTCGTGCCTCGAACGAAATGGTTCTCTCTCTCTCTCTCTCGTTAAGAAAGAGGGGGGAGCGGACTGCGAGCCGGACAACTCCGTTAGACGTCGAGGCGTCTATGGTGGGTGGAAGGCTCATGCGTTTCGTCGAGGCCTGGCGAGGTGTGACGTCAGACAGTCTGGTCCTGGGATGGTTATCCCAGGGTTACATGCCGGAGTGGTGGGCCTTTCCACCACAAAATCTGTCTTTGGCACCTGTCTGGACACCCGTACCAAGGGAGCCAGACAAGTTAGAAGCCGTTCAAAAGGAAGTGTCGGGTTTGCTTCTGAAGGGAGCAATAAAACCAGCAAACCGAAACACTCCAGGCTTCTATTCAAACATGTTCCTTGTCCCCAAGAGCACAGGGGGATGGAGACCCATACTCAATCTCAGGCCATTAAATTGGTTTTTCCATACGCCTCGGTTCCAGATGGAAACGCCGAGGTCGGTAATGGCGGGATTGAGGAAAGGAATGTGGTGTGTATCGATCGATCTGAAAGATGCATATTTCCACATTCCTATGAATCGGAGTTGGCACAGGTTTCTGAGATTTGCGTTTCAGAATCAAGTATGGGAGTTTACAGTTCTCCCGTTTGGCCTGTCGACAGATCCGAGGGTTTTCACAAGAGTGGTCCTTGCGGTGACAGCGTTTCTCAGAAAAGAGAACGTGGCGCTACACACCTACATAGACGACTGGCTGCTCAAGGCATACTCGGCAGCCAGGTTGAATGTGGATACTGCTCTGACTCTGAAGTTACTTTCAGATCTAGGCTGGATAGTCAACGAGGAGAAATCCGAGTTGACGCCCACTCAGCATTTCGTTTATTTGGGGATGTCATTCGACCTCGAGGAGGGCAGGGTTTACCCGTCAGAGCCCAGAGTGATGTCTCTGTTAGCCATCCTCAAGAGTTTTCGAGTGGGAAACCACATTCAGGCAAGGCGGTTCCTTCAGATGCTGGGCATGATGGTCTCCATGGAGCAGGTTATCCCGTACGCTGCTCTAATGCGAAGGCCTATCCAGTTGTATCTGATGTCTCTGTGGAAACAGAGAACAGAACCCCTGTCAAAACTGGTGCCAGTTTTGGAGCCGATAATATCGCATCTTCTATGGTGGAAACAGCATCAGAATCTCCTATTAGGGGTTTCGCTGCACCTACCCCACCCCCAGCTGTCCGTCTACACGGATGCATCGCTGGAAGGGTGGGGTGCCTGCCTGGGAGAACACCAGGTCTCGGGCACATGGACTCTCCCGGAGAGTCAGCTGCATATCAATCTGTTGGAAATGATCGCAGTGGAACTGGCGTTGGAAGCGTTCCTTCCGATGATCAGGGGCAAGGTGATATTGATACGGTCGGACAATTCGACAGTAGTATCATATATAAATCGCCAAGGCGGGACCAGGTCGCCCACTCTGTGTATCAGGGTGTGGCACTTGATTCAATGGTGCAGGAATTACTCGGTTGTTTTGAAAGCAGCTCATATTCCTGGCCGATTGAACATTCTGGCGGATGCTTTGTCTCGCAGACAGAGGATTCTGCCAACAGAATGGTCCCTCAACCCTCCGGTTCTGCGACGGATCTTCGAGCATTGGGGCAAACCCAACGTGGACTTGTTCGCCACAAAGGAAAATGCTCAAATCATGACATATGTCGCGCCGATTCCAGATCCAAATGCCGTCGATACAGACGCTCTGGCGATAAGCTGGAGAGGGATGCACGCTTACGCGTACCCACCCACCATTCTTCTACCGAAGGTATTGGTGAAGGTCAGGGAGGAACCGTGTCTGGTCCTGCTAATAGCGCCGTATTGGCCGAGCAGGGCGTGGTTCACGGATCTTCTAGATCTGTTGGTGGAAAATCCTGTGCTGTTGCCCGAGATTCCGAACATAATCTCCCAGGCCAAGGGACGCTTCCTACACGAGCATCCCGAAATGTTCAAATTGACTGCGTGGATGTTATCAAACAACGTTCCACGTCGGAAGGCTTTTCTCGACAGGCTGCTGATTTCATCGTGGCTGCGAGGAGGAGGTCAACCTTCAAGTCATATAACAACAAGGTTAACAGATTTGCAGACTGGTGTGAAGAAAAGGGTATTGATACCTTTCAATCCACTATTCAGCAAATAGCAGACTTTCTCTGTGAGCTGTTCTTTTCAGGACTAGCTCCTGTCACAGTTGCTGGATACAAGTCAGCTTTGGCATCAGTTATCCCTTGTCTAGCCAACAGGGATAGTCCAGAGGTGGCCCAGTTAAATGTGATGTTGAAGGGAATGAGCAATCTCCGACCGAGACAACCGGTAGTCATTCCAGCCTGGAGTCTATCTTTAGTGCTTAATGTACTGGCCAAGCACCCTTTCGAACCGTTGCGTTCGGCTAGTCTAAAGCATTTGACTCTAAAGGCGGTCTTTCTATTGGCAGCTTCCTCAGCTAGAAGGCGCAGTGAGATCCATGCCCTTTCGGCAGAGAGGAACCGATTTATTGTTTCTGGAGAAGGTCTGCGTCTTCTGCCAAGAGCAGAGTTTATGTCAAAGAACCAATCTTTGAGATATCCCGGCAAACCGATCATAATACCGAAGTTAACTAGGTTTGATCATGATGCCAGTGTCTGCTGCCCGGTCCGTGCTTTGACGAAGTACAAGAAACGGACTGACTCGTTACGGTCGAACGATAGACATCTGTGGATCTGCCATAAAAAGCCTTATGGCGCCGCATCCATGGATACTATCTCTCGTTGGGTGGTCGAATGCATTCAGACTACTCACGAGATGGCGACTGGGCACCAGGTGCAAGGTGTAAGGGCACACGATGTCAGAGGAATAGCCGCCTCGACCGCCCTTTACAATGGTGTTCCGTTAGAGGACATCATGGCCATTGCACAATGGCACTGTGAGTCCTCATTCACGGATTACTATATGAGGGATGTGTCAGACTCAGCCAATCCACTCGCTTTAGCTGTTTTGAAACGATAGTTAGTGACCACACTGCTCTTCACCCTTTTTTCACTTTGGTAAGAAAAGAACCTAAAGCTGGCATGCTCAGGCGAGAGGATGTCAACCAGATTGTGTCACTGATGGCCGAACCGGTGAATGGTTGGAGGCGGTACATCTGAGGTCCAATTATCATAAGGTAATTCAATAGTGAGAGTTTTTTGTATTATGTATATGTATCATGTTCATTCATCTTATATATTCATGCTCATTCCCAGGCTAATACGTGGAATATGCAGGGAGTAGTTAACCCTCTTGGCATATTTGTGTTTTCAGGCGAGATACATGTTCGTTAGTTCTCTCCTTTTGCTTAGGAGGAAAAGGGGGGGGGGCGTGACGTGAATGTGATTCGGTTCCGTGAACTTGACGGTCCTTTTAGGTCTCCGTTAGTCAAGTTTGAAGTCTAAAATCTTTCTCCATGGGGCAAAATTAGCATTTATGTCTTGCCCCTTCCCACCAGGTTACTGATCAAATCTGGTGTATATCAGAAGTAACAGAATGGTGAGTATTGATCGAAGGAGAATGAAGGAAATGTCAATTTCCCTTTCTCCGAGATCTAACAATACTCACCATTCTGTTACGGACCCAGCCTCCCAGCCCCACGGAGGCAAGCCATAGGTTTCTCTTGTTTGGTGGCTATGCAAACAATATGAGCTCTATGGTAAACGGGTACTCGGCAGTTGGCAGCCGAGTACCCGGTTCCTAGGAGTCGGTAAAGCTTTCTAAGTCTATAATCCTAGAGCTGCTGTCAAGGCCAGCTGTATATCAGAAGTAACAGAATGGTGAGTATTGTTAGATCTCGGAGAAAGGGAAATTGACATTTCCTTCAATGTTTGACAATGATACCAACGCCAAGATGGCTGTCAGCCACCGGTGGCCATCTTGAAAATTGGTTTCCAAATGATAACTCCGTTACCGGTTATCGGATCCCTTTGAAACTTCATAGAGTGGTTGGACTAGGTGTGGAGAAGAAATCTATCGAAATTGATGATGATCCAAACTCCAAGATGGCTGCCAGCCATGGGCTGCCATCTTGAAAGTTGGTTTCTGGATTTCATTTATTGGATCACTTCCTAGTCGTTGAAATATGTCTGGTGAAGAAATGTATCGAAATTTACGATAATCCAAAATCTAATATGGCTGCCAGTCAGCTGCAGCCATCTTGAAAATTGGTTTCCGGACCATACCTCCTTGACCGTTTAACGGATCGCTTTGACACTTCATAAGGATGATGGGGCTGAGGAAGAAATAAATATTTTCTGATAGCGCTCATTCATTGGTTTGTCATCATGGCGGGGTATTATGCGCCGTTTGCGGAGCTCTTGTTATACATAAATTCCGACCCGTCACACATATTTGTCATTATTTGTTGTTTTCTGGAAACTCATGTGAGCCGACGAGTTTCTAAATTTAGGGAAGTATTATATTTACAAAACAATCCAATTTGAAAGAAATCTAAAATATGTTTAGAAATTAGACAGTCCACCGATGACAAACAAAATACTAACACCACAGCTATCGTGAACATCAAAGAGCTCCACGCCAGGAGGATAGAAACCGCAAAAAATTATATCACAATGTCAAACAAATAGGCTTTTCATTTTTACAAGACCAACGATGAAATCGCAAGCGAGCACAAAGTAACAAGACCAGGGATGAAATTGCAAGCGAGCGCTAAGTAACAAGACCAACGATAAAATCGCAAGCAAGCACAAAGTAACAAGACCAACGATGAATCACAAGCAAGTGCTAAGTAACAAGACCAGCGCTGAATCACAAGCCAGCACTAAGTAACAAGACCAACGATGAATCACAAGCGACCGCTAAGTAACAAGACCAGCGATGACTCACAAGCCAGCACTAAGTAACAAGACCAAAGATGAATCACAAGCCAGCACTAAGTAACAAGACCAGCGATGAATCACAAGTGAGCACTAAGTAACAAGACCAACGATGAATCACATGCGAACACTAAGTAACAAGACCAGCGATGAATCACAAGCCAGCACTAAGTAACAAGACCAGCGATGAATCACAAGCCAGCACTAAGTAACAAGACCAGCGATGAATCACAAGCCAGCACTAAGTAACAAGACCAACGATGACTCACAAGTGAGCACTAAGTAACAAGACCAAAGATGAATCACAAGCCAGCACTAAGTAACAAGACCAGCGATGAATCACAAGTGAGCACTAAGTAACAAGACCAACGATGAATCACATGCGAACACTAAGTAACAAGACCAGCGATGAATCACAAGCCAGCACTAAGTAACAAGACCAGCGATGAATCACAAGCCAGCACTAAGTAACAAGACCAGCGATGAATCACAAGCCAGCACTAAGTAACAAGACCAACGATGAATCACAAGTGAGCACTAAGTAACAAGACCAAAGATGAATCACAAGCCAGCGCTAAGTAACAAGACCAGCGATGAATCACAAGTGAGCACTAAGTAACAAGACCAACGATGAATCACATGCGAACACTAAGTAACAAGACCAGCGATGAATCACAAGCCAGCACTAAGTAACAAGACCAGCGATGAATCACAAGCCAGCACTAAGTAACAAGACCAGCGATGAATCACAAGCCAGCACTAAGTAACAAGACCAACGATGAATCACAAGTGAGCACTAAGTAACAAGACCAAAGATGAATCACAAGCCAGCGCTAAGTAACAAGACCAGCGATGAATCACAAGGCAGGACTAAGTAACAAGACCAGCGATGAATCACAAGTGAGCACTAAGTAACAAGACCAACGATGAATCACACGCGAACACTAAGTAACAAGACCAGCGATGAATCACAAGCCAGCACTAAGTGACAAGACCAGCGATGAATCACAAGCCAGCACTAAGTAACAAGACCAGCGATGACTCACAAGCCAGCACTAAGTAACAAGACCAATGATGAATCACAAGTGAGCACTAAGTAACAAGACCAAAGATGAATCACAAGTGAGCACTAAGTAACAAGACCAAAGATGAATCACACGTGAGCACTAAGTAACAAGACCAACGATGAATCACAAGCGAGCACTAAGTAACAAGACCAACAATGAATCGCAAGTGAGCACTAGGTAACAAGACCAACGATGAATCACAAGTGAGCACTAAGTAACAAGACCATCGATGAATCACAAGTGAGCACTAAGTAACAAGACCAAAGATGAATCACAAGCCAGCACTAAGTAACAAGACCAGCGATGAATCACAAGCCAGCACTAAGTAACAAGACCAACGATGAATCACAAGTGAGCACTAAGTAACAAGACCAGCGATGAATCACAAGTGAGCACTAAGTAACAAGACTAACGATGAATCATAAGTGAGCACTAAGTAACAAGACCAAAGATGAATCACAAGTGAGCACTAAGTAACAAGACCAAAGATGAATCACAAGTGAGGACTAAGTAACAAGACCAGTGATGAAATTGCAAGCGATAGGCTTTTTGTTTTTACAAGACCAACGATGAAATCGCAAGCGAGCACAAAGTAACAAGACCAGTGATGAAATTGCAAGCGAGCGCTAAGTAACAAGACCAATGATAAAATTGCAAGCATGCACTAAGTAACAAGACCAACGATGAATCACAAGTCGGCACTAAGTAACAAGACCAGCAATGAATCACAAGCAAGCACTAAGTAACAAGACCAGCGATGAAATCACAAGCCAGCACTAAGTAACAAGACCAACAAAGAAATCGCAAGCGAGCACTAAGTAACAAGACCAACGATGAAATCACAAGCCAGCACTAAGTAACAAGACCAGCAATGAATCACAAGCCAGCACTAAGTAACAAGACCAATGATGAATGACAAGCGAGCGCTAAGTAACAAGACCAACGATGAATCACAAGTGAGCACTAAGTAACACGACCAGCAATGAAATCGCAAGCAAGCACTAAGTAACAAGACCAACGATGATCACAAGCGAGCGCTAAGTAACAAGACCAGCGATGAATCGCAAGCCAGCACTAAGTAACAAAACCAACGATGAAATCGCAAGTCAGCACTAAGTAACAAGACCAGCAAGCGAGCACTAAGTAACAAGACCAGCGATGAATCACAAGCGAGTACTAAGTAACAGGACCAGCGATGAATCACAAGCGAGCATTAAGTAACAAGACCAATGTTGAATCACAAGCGAGCACTAAGTAACAAGACCAAAGATGAATCACAAGTGAGCGCTAAGTAACAAGACCAAAGATGAATCACAAGTGAGCGCTAAGTAACAAGACTAAAGATGAATCACAAGCGAGCACTAAGTAACAAGACCAAAGATGAATCATAAGCGAGTGCTAAGTAACAAGACCAACGATGAATCACAAGCGAGCACTAAGTAACAAGACCAACAATGAATCACAAGTGAGCACTAAGTAACAAGACCAAAGATGAATCACAAGTGAGCGCTAAGTAACAAGACCAACGATGAATCACAAGTGAGCGCTAAGTAACAAGACCAGCGATGAATCACAAGACCAACAATGAATCACAAGCGAGCACTAAGTAACAAGACCAAAGATGAATGACAAGCGAGCACTAAGTAACAAGACCAACGATGAATCACAAGTGAGCGCTAAGTGACAAGACCAAAGATGAATCACAAGCGAGCACTAAGTAACAAGACCAACGATGAATCACAAGTGAGCGCTAAGTAACAAGACCAAAGATGAATCACAAGCGAGCGCTAAGTAACAAGACCAATGATGAATCACAAGCGAGCACTAAGTAACAAGACCAAAGATGAATCACAAGTGAGCGCTAAGTAACAAGACCAGCGATGAATCACAAGCGAGCACTAAGTAACAAGACCAAAGATGAATCACAAGCCAGCACTAAGTAACAAGACCAAAGATGAATCACAAGTGAGCACTAAGTAACAAGAATAGCGATGAATCACAAGCGAGCACTAAGTAACAAGACCAAAGATGAATCACAAGCGAGCTCTAAGTAACAAGACCAAAGATGAATCACAAGTGAGCGCTAAGTAACAAGACCAATGATGAAATCACAAGCGGGCACTAAGTAACAAGACCAACAATGAGTCACAAGCGAGCACTAAGTAACAAGACCAGCGATGAATCACAAGCCAGCACTAAGTGACAAGACCAGCGATGAATCACAAGCCAGCACTAAGTAACAAGACCAGCGATGAATCACAAGCCAGCACTAAGTAACAAGACCAATGATGAATCACAAGTGAGCACTAAGTAACAAGACCAAAGATGAATCACAAGTGAGTGCTAAGTAACAAGACCAACGATGAATCACAAGCGAGCACTAAGTAACAAGACCAACGATGAATTACAAGTGAGCGCTAAGTAACAAGCGCTAAGTAACAAGACCAACGATGAATCACAAGCGAGCGCTAAGTAACAAGACCAGCGATGAATCACAAGTGAGCACTAAGTAACAAGACCAGCGATGAATGACAAGTGAGCACTAAGTAACAATACCAGCGATAAATCACAAGTGAGCGCTAAGTAACAGGACCAGCGATGAATCACAAGTGAGCGCTAAGTAACAGGACCAGCGATGAATCACAAGCGAGCGCTAAGTAACAAATACTCTGCTTTCTCTTAGAGACTGAGATCTTGTATCTTGAGAGCTATGTCCAATTGACCATTCCAGTTTATCCATCCATCATATGACATCCTAAACAACTACGTGATGCATAGGATGATGTCATAATAATTATGTCATGACTGACTCGATATAGTGTGTCTTAAATGCTTAATAGTCCGATACGTTGTACGAATTGTATGTCTTTACGATTTAATAAACCGTCTTGAATATTTTGAAACTAATTTGACTGGGCGCTGTATATGGCGGCAACAGCACGCAGTCAAATTAGTTTCAAAATATTTAACAGCTTACCTGTATAGTTTTCTGGAAATTGATAGTCAGGGAGTTCAGGGGTTGATCGATCCAAATGTGAGTGAGGTGTGGTTGGAGCTTAGAGCTCTAGAGATGGGTGAGGATTAGCTAAAACTGGAAAGGCCCATTGGCTATTTCATGGCCAGACTCACCAAACATGTCTTAGAGACGCGTATCTTGAGATCTATCTAGATAGGTGGATATCACACTCGCAGTCAGACTCACCAAACATGTCTCAGAGACGCGTATCTTGAGATCTATCTAGATAGGTAGATATCACACTCACAGTCAGACTCACCAAACATGTCTTAGAGACGCGTATCTTGAGATCTATCTAGATACGTGGATTTCACACTCGCAGTCAGACTCACCAAACATGTCTTAGAGACGCGTATCTTGAGATCTATCTAGATAGGTGGATATCACACTCGCAGCCAGACTCACCAAACATGTCTTAGAGACGCGTATCTTGAGATCTATCTAGATACGTGGATTTCACACTCGCAGTCAGACTCACCAAACATGTCTTAGAGACGCGTATCTTGAGATCTATCTAGATAGGTGGATATCACACTCGCAGCCAGACTCACCAAACATGTCTTAGAGACGCGTATCTTGAGATCTATCCAGATAGGTGGATATCACACTCGCAGCCAGACTCACCAAACATGTCTTAGAGACGCGTATCTTGAGATCTATCCAGATAGGTGGATATCACACTCGCAGTCAGACTCACCAAACATGTCTTAGAGACGCGTATCTTGAGATCTATCTAGATAGGTAGATATCACACTCACAGTCAGACTCACCAAACATGTCTTAGAGACGCGTATCTTGAGATCTATCTAGATACGTGGATTTCACACTCGCAGTCAGACTCACCAAACATGTCTTAGAGACGCGTATCTTGAGATCTATCTAGATAGGTGGATATCACACTCGCAGCCAGACTCACCAAACATGTCTTAGAGACGCGTATCTTGAGATCTATCTAGATACGTGGATTTCACACTCGCAGTCAGACTCACCAAACATGTCTTAGAGACGCGTATCTTGAGATCTATCTAGATAGGTGGATATCACACTCGCAGCCAGACTCACCAAACATGTCTTAGAGACGCGTATCTTGAGATCTATCCAGATAGGTGGATATCACACTCGCAGCCAGACTCACCAAACATGTCTTAGAGACGCGTATCTTGAGATCTATCCAGATAGGTGGATATCACACTCGCAGTCAGACTCACCAAACATGTCTTAGAGACGCGTATCTTGAGATCTATCTAGATAGGTGGATATCACACTCGCAGTCAGACTCACCAAACATGTCTTAGAGACGCGTATCTTGAGATCTATCTAGATAGGTGGATATCACACTCGCAGCCAGACTCACCAAACATGTCTTAGAGACGCGTATCTTGAGATCTATCTAGATAGGTGGATATCACACTCGCAGCCAGACTCACCAAACATGTCTTAGAGACGCGTATCTTGAGATCTATCTAGATAGGTGGATATCACACTCGCAGTCAGACTCACCAAACATGTCTTAGTGACGCGTATCTTGAGATCTATCTAGATAGGTGGATATCACACTCACAGTCAGACTCACCAAACATGTCTTAGTGACGCGTATCTTGAGATCTATCTAGATAGGTAGATATCACACTCACAGTCAGACTCACCAAACATGTCTTAGAGACGCGTATCTTGAGATCTATCTAGATAGGTGGATATCACACTCGCAGTCAGACTCACCAAACATGTCTTAGAGACGCGTATCTTGAGATCTATCTAGATAGGTAGATATCACACTCGCAGTCAGACTCACCAAACATGTCTTAGAGACGCGTATCTTGAGATCTATCTAGATAGGTGGATATCACACTCGCAGTCAGACTCACCAAACATGTCTTAGAGACGCGTATCTTGAGATCTATCTAGATAGGTGGATATCACACTCGCAGTCAGACTCACCAAACATGTCTCAGAGACGCGTATCTTGAGATCTATCTAGATACGTGGATTTCACACTCGCAGTCAGACTCACCAAACATGTCTTAGAGACGTGTATCTTGAGATCTATCTAGATAGGTGGATATCACACTCGCAGTCAGACTCACCAAACATGTCTTAGAGACGCGTATCTTGAGATCTATCTAGATACGTGGATATCACACTCGCAGCCAGACTCACCAAACATGTCTTAGAGACGCGTATCTTGAGATCTATCTAGATAGGTGGATATCACACTCGCAGTCAGACTCACCAAACATGTCTTAGAGATGCGTATCTTGAGATCTATCTAGATAGGTAGATATCACACTCGCAGTCAGACTCACCAAACATGTCTCAGAGACGCGTATCTTGAGATCTATCTAGATAGGTGGATATCACACTCGCAGTCATAGTAGACCTATGAAGTTCAGGTATGAGGGAGAAATGTAGGAGTGCTCTCAAGAAGAACAGCAAAGGTGTAGAAAGCATGTGGGGATTTGCGATGCACATTCTAGTTTTAGTTTGCAAATGGATATCATATGCTTTATAAATTTTTAATTGTAACCATCTTTTGTCTAGTTTTGGACATAGATTCAAATTATTTCCGTAAATGTGCGCGGTAACGTCTTTGTCTTTCACTTGACATTTGATAACTTATATAAATGTTTGTATTTTCTGCCTCACCCCTCAGATTTGTTTGAATGTTCACGGTAAAGCTGGCGTGGCACTATCAGCGTTTGATGGCTTGTATGACATGAGTGAACAAGACCAGCTTCGGTCAGACTGTGCTGCAGCTGTAGGTATGTAGAGTATGTTCTTATGCTGGCAGCAGCATGACGGGGTCATAAATCTTTATAAATTATTGCTATGTATGGTATTAGCATGGACTGATGGAGAGGGTACTAAATCTTTCTAAGTTGTTGCTCTGTGGCATCCACATGGTAGGGAGCTACTGTAAGTCTTTGTAAGTTCTTGTTATATGGCATCGGTATGGCTGGGGCTAAGTCTATGTAAAGTCTTGTTATATGATATATCAGTATGGCCGTGGCTAAGTCTATGTAAGTTTTTGTTATGTGGTCTCAGTGTTGCTGGGGCTCAATCTTTGCAGTGGTGTTGTATATATATCAACATAGCCTGCGGTAGACATAAACATATAATGGAACAAAAAAACATCATCATCATCATCATCATCAATCTCAGCATCAGCATCGTCTTTCATTATTATCATCATTGTCATAATCATCATCATCATCATCATCATATTCATGATTATTTTCATCGCCGGCGTCGTTGTCGTCATCATCATCATCATCATCTTCATCATCATCATCATCATCATGGTCACTATTATGTTTTCAGATAAATTAGCTAATGATGAAAGTGACAAGCTGTCAATCATCAGTGATTTAGAATCGATCGTTACATTCTACTGTAAATCCCGTAATGAATCGTACAGTTCAGAGACAGGATGGATGGACATATTGCAGCCTCTGATCACTTTCAAACTGTCTCGTGCACAACTATACAACTGCTTCTATACACTCGTCAATAAATATGTGCCCAGGTATGAACCAATACATACACAAGGTACCCATATATACACCCACTAAAGCACAAACACAATATACTCGGGTATGTACCCACAAACACACAATATGCCTGGGTACGTACTCATAAACACACATGCCTGGGTATGTACCCACAAACACCCCAATACGCCAGGGTATGTACCCACAAACACAATATGCCAGGGTATGTACCCACAAACACAATATGCCAGGGTATGTACCCACACACACACACACACAATATGGCCGGGTATGTACCCACAAACACAATATGCCAGGGTATGTACCCACAAACACACAATATGCCCAGGTATTTACCCACAAACACCAATATGCCAGGGTATGTACCCACAAACACACAATATGGCTGGGTATTTACCCACAAACACACAATATGCCTGGGTATGTACTCATAAACACAATATCCCCGGGTATTTACCCACAAACACACAATATGCCTGGGTATGTACTCATAAACTCACAATATCCCTGGGTATTTACCCACAATGTCATCCAGCTATCTCGTGTTGTGATTACATTGTAACGTGTATTTGCTTAACTCTTTAATGCTAAAATTTTATCTTAGAAACTCAAAAATATTTGCTTATTGAATGTCCATTTGCAGGACAAGAGTGGAGTACCTTCGAAAATTTACCACTTGAATGAATGGCACGGTTATCGAGACAGGCATTCCAGTGGTAAATTTTCAAAAATTGTCTTCTTGTCCTCCAAATGAGCATTCCTGAAGACCACTACATTGTAGGAAGACAGTATCAATGGACCTTTCCATTTTTAGCTATGCCCCGCCCATCACTAGCTAAGCTCCACCCACACCTCACCGTGTTGGGATTGATCGATCCCCCCAAATGCCCTAGCTATCAATTTCCTGAAAACTATACAGGAAAGCTGTTGAATATTTTGTAACCAATTTGACTGGGTGCTGTTGCTGCCTATGGCAGCAACAGCGCCCAGTCAAATTAGTTTCAAAATATTCAACAGAATATTTATCAAATAGTAAAAGTAAACAATTTGTACAACAACACATAGACCGTCTTCAAATATGCGTTCGAGACGTACTTATCGACGTTATCATTCATTCAAAACCGGCCTCTGTAGTAGTCTTGGGGAATGTCCATTTGCAGGCCAAGAGAAAACTATTTTTGAAAATTTATGACTGAAATGAATGGCTCGAGGGGGTGGTACATGCCAGAACTTCTATTCAGAATTTTGCTTAATCGATTTCTTTTGATGAACATCTTAGATTTTATGGAAAAATTTACCAGAAATTGTCAAAATGCAGGTCTTGCTTAATCCATGATTTCAACGAAACTTGGATGGAACGATCTTATCGCGGTAGACTTCAACATATTGACCATCTTGGGGTTTCTGAAAATTATCTAGAAATCCTGTAAAATGTATCCTCCTAAACCCCTTGGCGGATTTAAAACAAAATTTGGTTGGAAGCATCCTATGTGGTAGCGTCTAGAGCTTTTATTCAAAATTTTGATTGCGTGAATTTGTGGTGCCGATCTTGGACTTTCTAAAACACTACTCAATATATGTCAATATATCCTATCTTTCACTGTTTCAGTAGCAAGGAAACTGGTGTTCATTTCTCAACAATTTTGGTGGATGATGTTGTTGTCTGTGACTTAGTCAATGGCCCGATTTCAACCAAACATGGGTGGAATGATCTGAACGCCTACTTAGGCTTCTTCAACATATCAAATCAAAGAATTTTGATTGGTAACTTTTTTGGTGGCCAACTTGGATTTTCCGAAAATTATCCAGAAACCCTTTAAAATGTATCTCCTAAACTGCTTAGCACGTTCTAGAACTTCTATTCAAAATTTTGATTGGTTGATTTTATGGTGCCCATCTTAGATTTTTTGAAAATCGTCTAGCAAGCTATTCGAACTCAACGCTCAACGAAACGTCGGTGGAACAGTCCTATGGTGGTAGGCTTCAACATATCAAACAAGAATTTTGGATTATCTGACAATTATTCATCATGTCTAGATTTAAATGTCAATGCAAATGGTTCAAATGCCATGGCCCAAGTGAGCATAGTTAAAGTGATACTAATCTCATCTCAAATGTTGTATTGTACTGATAGATTATGGTTTATAGATTTAATCTCATTCATATCCTATGACATTACGTTGTCTGTATCACAATTATCTGCTTTGTAATATCGCGTAAATATTGAACAGTGATCGCCACCATTTTGTCTCCTCTAGCCATAATGTGTGATGTCATATTAGTGCCAATGCATTACATTCTTTATTCTGTAATACCCATCTCGTTGAATATTTTGAAACTAATTTGACTGGAAGTTGTTGCTGCCTGTGGGAGCAGCAACTTCGTCAAATTAGTTTCAAAATATTCACCAGCTCACTTGTATCATTGCTTTTATGCCACATTGCCAAACTATAGCTGGCACCTCTATGACTGAGCGACCTACCATACCGGGGCACACCAGATCACTATACCGGGGCACATGTGGACACAGCGATCTACCATACCGGGGCACACGTGGACACAGTGATCTACCATACCGGGGCACACGTGGACACAGTGATCTACCATACCGGGGCACACGTGGACACAGTGATCTACCATACCGGGGCACACCTGGACACAGTGATCTACCATACCGGGGCACACCTGGACACAGTGATCTACCATACCGGACACACCTGGACACAGTGATCTACCATACCGGGAAACACCTGGTCATACCGCGACCTACCATACTGGGCACACCTGGACACAGTGATCTACCATACCGGGACACACCTGGTCATACTGCGACCTACCATACTGGGCACACCTGGACACAGTGATCTACCATACCGTGACACACCTGGACATACTGTGATCTACAATACTGGGGCACACCTGGACACACTGTGACCTACCATACCAGCACACACCTGGACACAGTGATCTACCATACCGGGATACACCTGAACACAGTGATCTACCATACCGGGACACACCTGGACACAGTGATCTACCATACCGGGACACACCTGGACACAGTGATCTACCATACCGGGAAACACCTGGTCATACCGCGACCTACCATACTTGGCACACCTGGACACAGTGATCTACCATACCGGGACACACCTGGACATACTGTGATCTACAATACTGGGACACACCTGGACACACTGTGACCTACCATACCAGGACACACCTGAACATACCGTGACCTACCATACCAGGACACACCTGAACATACAGTGACCTACCATACCAGGACACACCTGGACATACCATGACCTACCATACCTGGACATACCATGATCTACCATACCGGGACACACCTGGACATACTGTGATCTACAATACTGGGACACGCCTGGACACACCATGACCTACCATACCGGGACACCTGGCACACAGTGATCTACCGTACCGGGACACCCCTGCATATGCCATGATCTACCATACCGTGACACACCTGGACATACCATGATCTACCATACCGGAACACACCTGGACATACCGCGACCTACCATACCGGGGCACATGTGAACACAGTAATGTACCATATCTGGACACACCTGGACATACTGTGACCTACCATACCTGGACATACCATGACTTACCATACCGGCACACACGGACATACTGTGATCTACAATACTGGGACACACCTGGACACACCATGACCTACCATACCGGGACACACCTGGACACACAGTAATCTACCGTACCGGGACACCCCTGCATATGCCATGATCTACCATACCGTGACACATCTGGACATACTGTGATCTACCATAGCGGGACACACCTGGACATACAGCGACCTACCATACCGGGGCACACGTGGACACAGTGATCTACCATACCTGGACATATCGCGACATACCGCGACCTACTATACCTGGACATACCGTGACCTACCATATCGGGACACACCTGGGCACACAGTGATCTACCATACCGGGACACACCTGGGCACACAGTGATCTACCATACCGGGACACACCTGGCCATACCGCGACATACCGTGACCTACTATACCTGAACATACCGTGACCTACCATATCGGGACACACCTGGGCACACAGTGATCTACCATACCGGGACACACCTGGACATACCATGACCTACTAAATCGGGACTCACCTGGACATACTGTCATCTACTATACTGGGATACACCTGGGCACACCATGACCTACCATACCGGGACACACCTGGACATACCATGACCTACCAAACCGGGACACAGCTGGACATACCGTGACCTACCATACCGGGGCACACGTGGACACAGTGATCTACCATACCTGGACATATCGCGACATACCGCGACCTACTATACCTGGACATACCGTGACCTACCATATCGGGACACACCTGGGCACACAGTGATCTACCAAATCGGGACTCACCTGGACATACCATGACCTACTAAATCGGGACTCACCTGGACATACTGTCATCTACTATACTGGGATACACCTGGGCACACCATGACCTACCATACCGGGACACACCTGGACATACCATGACCTACCAAACCGGGACACAGCTGGACATACCGTGACCTACCATACCGGGGCACACGTGGACACAGTGATCTACCATACCTGGACATATCGCGACATACCGCGACCTACTATACCTGGACATACCGTGACCTACCATACCGGGACACACCTGGACATACCATGACCTACCAAATCGGGACTCACCTGGACATACTGTGATCTACAATACTGGGACACACCATGACCTACCATACCAGGACACACCTGGACATACCGTAATGTACCATACCGGGACACACCTGGACATACCGTGATGTACCATACCGGGACACACCTGGACATACTGTGATCTACCATAACGGGACACCCCGGCATATGCCATGATCTACCATATTGGGACACACCTGCATATGCCATGATCTACCATGCCGGGACACACCTGGACATACCGTGATCTACCATACCAGGACACACCTGGACATACCATGAGCTACCATACCTGGACACACCTGGACATACCGTGACCTACCATGACGTGCAGGGATATACTAGGACATACTATGACATACCGAGACACACCAGCCCTACGTTCAGTAGGAGTTAGAAAAAAATATTTTCAAAAGGTGCTCTTTTAGATCGGTCTCTATCTAAAATATTCTTTTCGGAAGGAAAGCATTTTAAAAAGAGCGCTTTCCCCCAGCATCCTTTGCATGATACAGTTATGACGTAATATATGCCTATCATATGACATTGCTTCACGTCATAGATTAAAAGCAATGTGTTGTTTTCACGACTCGCATGCAAACATGTTTTGTTTAGCTTTAACATAGGCTTGTGTGCGATTATTACATTGAGTGATCGCGATCGATTATTAAAAAATAATCGTGATTACTCGATTAATAAGCTTGGATACAAATTACCAAGACATAGCAACAGAAGAATATCAATGACGAAAATTGCAATGGTGTTTAGAAAAGTCCATTTGCAGGGCAAGAGAAGACTATTTTTGAAAAAAGTATTACTGGAATGCCTGGCTCGTAATACATTTTCAAAAATAGTCTTCCCTTGCCCTGCAAATGGACATACATTCAATAAGCAAAATCTAATTTTTCATGACCAATCGCATTAAAAAGTAATTGAAAGTTAAGTTTTGAAATATTTTATGCAATAGAGAATAGTCACGATTATTCGATTATTTAATTTTTAATCATATAAATTCATGATTTAAAACAGAATTGCGATTTTCGATTTGATCAAGTAATCGCTCATGCCTACTTTAACAACATGCATCGTTCCAAAGCATGAACCTTTTTCAGCTCTGCAAACCATACTGCAATGTTTACCCTTTGTATTGGCCAGCTGGGTGTACAGCTGGATGTACAGCTGGGTGTACAGATGGATGTACAGATGGATGTACAGAGGGATGTACAGGTGGATGTACAGCTGGATGTACAGATGGATGTACAGCTGGATGTACAGAAGGGTGTACAGATGGATGTACAGTTGGGTGTACAGCTGGATGTACCGTGTCACTGGTTTGTGTCATTGTTTCTTTTTCTGTTTCATTTCTCAGGGAATGTTATCAGAATGGAAAAGCGTTTCATTTGTTTCGTCTCCTGCTTCAGTATCATGAACCAGAGCTATGCTCATTCCTAGACACAAAAAGAATCACACCAGACTTGTATGCAGGCGTCTGGGTCAGTTTCAGTGTCACTGTGTGTGCGTGCGTGTACGTAGGTGTGTGTGTGTGTGTGTGTGTGTGTGTGTGTGCGTGCGTGCGTGCATGCATGCGTGCGTGCATGCATGCGTGCGTGTGTGTAAGTGCATATGTATGTGTGTGTGTGTCTGCGGGCATTTGTGTGTGCGTGCATACACACGACTGTGAGTGTGTGTGTGTGTGTGTGTGTGTGTGTGTGCGCGTGTGCGTGTGTGTGTGTGTGCGCGCGTGTGTGTGTGTGCGTGCGTGCATGCGTGCGTGATTCTTGCTGCTGTTCATAGTGAGTTTATTCTCTGTTGTTTCAGTTTCGGCGTCTGTTTGCGGGTAGCTGTGATCTTCCAATCTTGGAGAACATGTGGGATGTGTATCTTCAGAGCGCTGATCCATTCCTCATCTTCTTCATGTCACTGGTTATACTGATCAATGCTAAGTATGAACCACATCATCTAGAGAATAATGATAGCATTAACTCTTTAAATTTGTTCAAAGAAATTTTAATTTTCTCATAGAAAATGTTCATTTGCAGACCAAGAGAAGACTGCTTTTGAAAATGTACCAGTGGGATGACTGGCTCAATAACCGAGCCAGTTATTCCAATGGCACATTAAAAAACTGTCTTCTTGGGCTGCAAATGTCTCGAGAGCTTATGCCTTATATAGCGGCCTGAGGTGGGTCCAGTGTTTACCACATGTACACTGTTGCTATGAAACTGTTGTCCGCATAACTGATCACCTCTGATGAGTAACCTATAACGTAGATACGAAATGTCATGAGTGCGGGTCAAACGGAAAGAGGCTATACACACTTGCACCGCTATCTTAGTAACTGTGTCCTTATATAAATGTACACTAGTCACGTCATCCTAGGGACACCCACTCGTATCTCACTTTAAATGACACAAAATTCCATAAAACTCTGAACAACACTGGGAACAAGTAAATACAAGCGAAAAAATAAACATAGTTTGTTTTCTGACAATAATTTGCTTTAACTATGCCTATGTTCTGGACATTCTGACTGTGCGGACAACCGTAGACAGAAGCGGACAACACCTGTGCGGATAACCTCAGATAGAGGCGAACGGCACCCCATTGCTGCAGCCAACACACTGCGGACAATGAGGCCAACATGGGAAGCTTCCATAATGATGTCACAATGATGTAATGATTTCCAAAGCGGACAACTGCGGGCAACCACTGATGATGCAATTGGTTCCATTACGGACAACTGCGGAGAAGAGTTTCATAGCAACTGTGAACATGTTGTAGACACTGGCCCTACCTCGGGCCACTATGTAAGGAATAAGACCTGATAGGCCTAGCATACTGGACTCGATCTACACTAAGATGAGTGTCGGGTGTCAATCAGCCGTTGAGTTCTACCAGTGGAGTGAAAAATTAGCTGTAAAATTTCGCCTACTTGGTATCCGAGTGATTATGTCCCTTTATTCACAGAATCCAAGGGATTACCTTCCTTGACGCACAATATTTAACTGTCTTGGTGCTGCAAGCCACCAGAAAAGAATTTCAATGGGCAAAAAAATCTCCTTGACTGACTGAATATTTTAAAAACAATTTGACTTTTTAAGAATAAGTTTTATATGGTAAAGATATATACTTTTTCCGTTATTTGTGTGTGAAATGGTCAACTGCATGGAATATTTCATGGCAATCTGTTGAATAATAAGGTGGTGACAAACATACACTACACTATAGTCAACAACCTTTTTAAAACTGTTTGACTGCTGAAAACCACCTGACAAAAATTTCAATAGGCAATAACTCTTGACTTGCTGAATATTTTGAAAACAATTTGACTGAAAGTTGGTGGTGGCTTAGCCACCAACAACCTAAAGTCAAATTGTTTTCAAAATATTCAGCATATCCAGAATTAAATCCCATGTGAAAAATATAGTCTGCAGAAATAAAGATGGTTAACAGGTTAACTCAATTGATTCATTTGTAGGATTAGCTCCCCCTGAATCATATGCAATGGTCAATGTATAATACACCAGGATGATGTCAAAGCATTTATTCAGGGCACTATGTTTTTTTTATAGAGATCAAACGTTGACGATGGAACAAGAAACAAAAGCCACGATTATAGGTTTGTACTTCTTCATCGGATATCATGCTCTAATATTATTAGCTCACCTGTATTGGCCACGTTTGACCGGCTTGACAAGTAAAGGGTTATCAGTAGCCTAAGTTCAACGAAACTTGAGTGGACCAATCCTAGGAGAGCATCACGTCTTGTTTTATTTTCATTTAACGTGAATTTATATTTTATAATTTAATTAACAAATTGTAGCAGAAATATGTTACATATATTTTACATGTGTAAAATAACAACTGTGAGGCAAAATGTTCAAGCCTGCCTGGCTTCTGTACTCATCTGAGGAATGTCCATTTGCAGGCCGAGAGCAAAATGTTTTTGAAAGTTTATCACTGAAATGACTGGCTCGATAATTCCACTGATAAATTTTCTAAAATAGTCTTATGTCTGGACACTCACTACCGAAAAGTTTAAATTTTCTTAACAATCTTCAACATCAACTGTCACCAAACAATAATTTAAGCAGGCAATAACTTTGGAGATGTTGAATATTTTGAAAACAATTTGACTGAAAAGTTGTTGGTGGCTTCCAACTTTCAGTCAAATTGTTTTCAAAATATTCAACATATATCCAGAGTTAAACCCCATGGAAAATGTAGTTTGTAGAAATTTGCAGACAGATAATTTTGAGAATGTTATTATTATTGACGGCAAACGGTTATTCTAGATGATGCCATATGCTAGAAAATTACATTTTCGTATTTGAAAGGCCAAATGTACAGCCTTGGTCACTTTCTGTGTTTCACATATTTACACAGTCTTCGTCCACCTCATAGAAAATGTTGCAGGTCTGTGTGCGTGCATGTTATATATTTGAATTTCCTCGTGATTCATAGAAGTATTTAAAATTTTTTTTTTGTCTTATCCTCTTGTTAGATACTATTCTGAAGTATCCTTCAGCATTGGAAGCTGATGACATTGAGGATTTCTGTGCCCTTGCTCAGTATTATGCATCACGGACACCCCAGTCATTCAGACGAGTAAGTATTACACATCCCGGACACCCCAGTCATTCATACGAGTAAGTATTACACATTACGAACACCCCATTTCACTTCAAGAGTATACTTACCTCCCTAATACTTTTGATATTGCTAAATATTGGCTTTCACTCAATAAACACTCAGATTTAAAACAGTTAGGTGCCCCTACTGGGCAGGGAGTCAGAGCGTAGTCTGGCGGATGCCAGCCCCACCACCGCGCATGCGCAGACTAGCACTTCCTCTTTGCTAGATTATTGGCAAAGAGAACACACATGTCTTTTTCTGTCATAAGCTTTTCTACTCTTAAACTGTTTTATTAGTGTTATTTTGGAGTGTTAGTGTCTGATTTAGATGGCGGGAGGATACACTTCGCCACGGAAGGACTTAGGACCTTTAAATCAGGTGACTTCTAGTAAAATTAGCGAGTTTTCTTCCCGGTGTATTGTGTTTCCGGGACTCGCGTTTACCGTGATAAGCGCCTTGGTTAGTTGGTTTATGTCAACTCGGTGCTACCTAGGACTAATTTCTCTTTCTGTTTATGTCCACAGGTCTGTATGACGCTAGGTGGTGACTTCACAGCAGCAGAGAGTTAGTTTTCTCTCCACCATGGTTCCATTTCCTACTAACACTGTTAGGTTATCTAACCAAATGAAAAATATGTCCAGTGAGTTGGAGGCCTAGTATAAAGGTCTTCTCACTTTGCCCTCTTGATCCAATTCCTTCCCCATGAGGTGGAGAGAGTTAAGAGGCGTGCAGATGGTGGAGTTCTCCGGTTCGTCACGTTGGATGGTTTGTCTATACAAAGTGTCAGGTATCTAGTTATTGATAATGTGGTGATGTTAATTATTGTAAACAAACAAAGGGAGATAATTAACATTTTTGCCAGAAAAGAGTTATCTATATGTATCTGATGGTTGTGTAGTCGACTTATCCATTCAGCATACAATTCGTCCTTGCACTGGGATGTTTTGTTGGGATCGAATTTTTTCCCTGTCACGGGATTGATGACGTCATAATCAGCCTGGCTATGTATTTATCAGCGATTTAAGCGCTATGCTGGTTTCTGATGTATATTGATCTTTATGATCATTTCCTTCTCTTTGAGTTGGATTGAGTTTCTAAGCTTAACTAGTTGCTCATACTCCTTGTCCTTTGCCCTGTTTCAGGGACCGAGTTGCGCGTCCTGTGGTCGTTTTATTCTTGAAAAGTTCTGGCCGCATCTGTGCTATCAATGTAGCCCTTGTGGTCCATTGGTTAATTGTGACATATGTAAGCACTGGGGGGGCGAGTTAATGTCCGAATTCTTGTGCTGCTTACAGGCGACGGACAAGGTGGTAGAGGAGGAGAAGAAGAAGCGGAAACGAGAGGTTGTAAGTAGGAAGGGTAAGGGGAAGGTCTCGTCCGCGGTGGATATGGAGGCCTTCCGGACCGAGATGTTGGGAGAGATGAAGAGGGCAGTAAAGGATTTGGTTCCAGGGTTGCTTCGTGGCATGCTTCCTGGACCAAATCCTTTACTGTCCTCATCATCGGCTTCGGAGCAGGTAATCCCCGCCTCTGGATCGATTTTCCTTAGTCCGCTTCCGTTGTTCGACGATTCAGAGGTGGCCCCATTAGAGGGGGCGTTCCACGGCCCTGGCAGCAGGCTTATTGCCGCGCCGATAGGGGACCGTGGACGGTTGTCGCTGGAACCCGCGGGCTGCTTATCAGTCCAGGGGTATCCGCACGCCGCGGTGGCCAGTACCTCCTATGGCACCGTTCCTGGTCAGCCCGGGTTAGCTCTCTTTGCTGACCCGGGGTCTAATCTTTCTGACCAGGGTAATGAGGATTACCTGCTAGGGTCGCCGTCTGACGACGTGGACATGGATGAAGACGTTTGTGTACCCCTCGCGGGGAATACAGGCGCCTTATTCCACGGTTTTACTCACCCTGGAGTAAAGTCCGCGGCTCAGGTGGTGGCCCAGGGCGCTGCTGATGGCCAGCGATACCGCATACCTCGGCTTGCCGAGGGTGTTGCTGGTGCTGGCCGGGCCCGTGGTGAGACTATATATACCCCGCGCTCTGCCACGGTGCCTGCTCCTGGTCAAACCAGTGATATTCTCATGCCGGTGCTGTCAGGCCCGCGTGTTTTCCCTGGCTTGCCAGGTGTATCAGCATACCCGCCGTCAAGCTCTACTGCTTGCGCTCAGGAGGAAGACGAAGGACCCCGTCTTGTAGAGCGCTCGCAGTTAGCCACGGAGGAGGATTGGTATGACGCTTGCCAGTGGCTGGTGAGCGTTAGGCCTGATCTGCCCGTGGAGCAGTCGGCTAGCCAGCGTGTTCACACGCCGTGGTTAGCTGGGAAACCGACTGCTAACGCTATGCCTTCTCTGCCGCTGGCGGAGCATGTCGTTGACATGTTCAAGGCGGCGGAGTCGTCCATTAAGTCGAGTGGACGTCTCGCGAAGGCCCCTCGCGAGGTGGCCAGGCGTTGTCGCATCGTGCCCCTGGATTACCAGCGGTACGGTGTGGTGCCCAAGCCCAGCGTGGATGACCGCGCGGCTTTGGGTGAGGATGCGCGGCCAGGCTCCCGTTCTGACACGGGTGTCCTGTGCGCGAACGCGTTGCGTTCGGCGAATACCGCGTTGCGTGATGCGGAGGAGAGTGGGAGGGCTTCGATTGCCGCTCTGTCCCACGTCTCCCAGCTGTTACAGGGGGTAGTAACGGCATCCGCATCGCGCCAGCCAAGTCCGGTCACTGTCCAGCGAACCATCCAGGATGGTGTTAACCTGGCGCTGGACTGTATGACTCGGGCGGTGACCAGGAGTGTCAGGGCAAGACGCACGTTTGCCCTGGACAATCTGTGCCCGTCTCAGGACCTGTACAATAGGCTACTGCGTACGCCTATGACGGGCCCTGGTCTTTTTGGAGGTGAGGGATGTCGCCACCTCCAAGAGACGGTCACCCTGGTGAATAACCAGAGGGCGCTGCGCGAGCAGTTTGATGTGCTGCGTCGTGCTAACGCTCGCGCCGCGCCCCCGGCGTGTCGTCCCCTGCAGGCTCGAGGTGGTGCTGGCCAGGTCAGTGGCCAGCCACCGTCGCAGCGTCGGCCTCGGCCGCGTGCGATTCGGCCAGCAGCGAGGGGGGCGCAGGTTCCTCAGGCGCCGTCAGCCAGGCAGCCGCCCGCGCACCGAGGTGCGCGCGGGGCGGGGCGGGGCGCGCGAGGATCTGGGCGTGGTTATCGGTCCTGACAGGACGCTTACCGCGGTAAGAACCACTCCGGTGTGTATGGCGACGGAGACAGTGCCGCTCTTGCATGCCTCGTGTCCACCGCGGTCCCTAGGTGGGCCGGTGGGAGGCCGGCTAGCCGGCCACATGCAAGAGTGGGAACGGTTAACTCAGGACCGTTTAGTCTTGCGATGGCTTTCCGTCGGGTATCATCCAGAGTGGGTGACAGGCCCGCCGTCGCGACTGTCTCTGGTGCCAGTCTGGACTCCCGTTCCGAGAGATCCAGAGCAAAGGTTGTGTATCGAGGAGGAGATAAATTCCCTCGTACAAAAAGGAGCTATTCAGCCGGCACAAAGGTGTCCGGGCTTCTATTCAACCCTGTTCTTAGTAACAAAACGCACCGGAGGGTGGAGACCGATTCTCAACCTCAAGCCACTGAACAAGTTCATCGAGACGCCCAGTTTCAAGATGGAAACGGTGCGCTCGGTGTTGGCGGGGTTGGAGAGGGGAATGTGGACGGCGTCGATAGATTTGAAGGACGCTTATTTCCACATCCCCATCCACGGGAGTTTCTGTCGCTTTCTGAGATTTGCATTCCAGGGCAGACAGTGGGAATTCAGGGTGTTGCCCTTCGGAATTTCCACGGCTCCTCGGGTTTTCACCCGTGTGGTTCTTGCGATCACAGCATACCTCCGCAGGAGAAGCATAGCAGTCCACACGTACATAGACGACTGGCTGTTGAAAGCGCACACCCGGGAAAGTTTGTCCGCCAATCTGGAGATTGTTTTGAAAATTCTCACAGACTTGGGCTGGATAATCAATTTCCCAAAATCAGAGCTGACTCCATCCCAGAAGTTTGTTTACCTGGGGATTTTCTTCGATCTAGAGACGGGATATGTTTATCCTACTCAGGAGAGAGTTCAAAAACTCATCTCGTTGATTCAGTCAGTGTGCGACAGTCGTCATGTCCTGGCACGGGTTTACTTGAGAATGCTGGGGTTGATGGTTTCGTTGGAACCAGTCATTCCTCAGGCCGCCTTACGCAGGCGGCCGATCCAGTTGTTTCTCATGACACAATGGACCCAGAGTACAGGTTCGCTGGACTCGAAGGTGTCAGTGTTGGCGCCTCTGATTCACCACCTGCAATGGTGGTTGAATACAGAGAATCTCTTGCCGAGGGTTTTTGCTAACCCCTCCCCACCCTCAGGTGACTGTGTATACAGATGCATCGATGGAGGGCTGGGGAGCTTGCCTGGAAGAATCCACGATATCAGGGCTTTGGAATCTGGAACAGTCAAAGGAACATATAAATCTACTGGAGCTAAGAGCAGTAGTCCTGGGCCTGGAACATTTCTTACAGAAAGTTCAGGGCAAGATTGTTCTTATTCGTTCAGACAACTCAACAGTTGTGACTTACATAAACCGCCAGGGCGGAACGAAGTCGCCCAGTCTCTGTATGATGACATGGAAACTGCTTTGTTGGTGTCTGGATCACCAGATTACCTTGAAAGCAGTTCATATTCCGGGAAGGTTAAACCTGCTAGCAGACTCATTGAGCCGAAGGATGAGTGTTTTACCCACGGAATGGCAACTAAATCAATGTGTGGCGGATCGTCTGTTCGACCATTGGGGGAAACCCAACATCGATTTGTTCGCAACGAAGGAGAATGCGAAGATGACGACGTACGTCTCTCCGATCCCGGATCCAAGCGCTTTCGCAACAGATGCGTTAGCTATCAGCTGGGGGAGAATGTATGCATACGCATTCCCTCCAGCAATCCTGATTCCAAAAATTCTTCAGAAAATCAGACAAGAGGAATGCCAAGTGCTTCTGATCGCCCCGGATTGGCCAAGCCGATCATGGTATACGGATCTGCTGGACCTTCTGGTCTGCAATCCGGTTCCTCTGCCTCTGATGGACGATATTATCTTCCAGGGCAAGGCCCTTCACGACAATCCGTCAATGTTCAGATTGACTGCGTGGATGTTGTCAAGGAATCTAGAATTAAGGAGGGCTTTTCTGAGCAAGCAGCCATGTTTATGGCCAAAGCCAGGAGGGGGTCAACCTCCAGAGCATATAATTATAAAATCAACAGATTTGCAGAATGGTACTCAAAGAGATGTATTGATCCAATGGATTCATCTATTCAAGTAGTAGCTGATTTCCTCTGTCACCTCTATGATGCCTATAGCCTCAAGCCTAACTCTATTGCTGGTTATAAGTCAGCATTAATGTCTGTTATTCCTTGCTTGGCTAAGAGGGGAAGTGATGAAGTAAATACATTGAATGTATTAATTAAAGGCATGGGCAATCTAAGACCAAGGAATCCACCTGTGGTTCCGTCTTGGAGTTTATCGCTAGTGCTTCAAGTACTAGGTGATAAGCCTTTTGAACCACTTAGTTCCATTTCTATGAAACTATTAACACTGAAGACTGTGTTTTTAATTGCTGCGGCCTCGGCTAGGCGTAGGAGTGAAATTCATGCCTTATCAGCCGAGGATGACCGTTTTGTGGTTTCAGGGGAAGGCCTTAAGCTGCTACCTAGGATTAATTTCTTGGCTAAAAATCAGTCGTTGAAATATCCAGGTCAACCTATTATTTTGCCTGCTTTAACTAGATATGATCCTAATTCTAAAGCATGGTGTCCCGTCCGGGTGCTGCGCCGGTACAAACAACGTACGGCGGCATGGCGCACCGACCAGTCAGCGTTATGGTTGTCATATATTGAACCCCATGGGAGGGCTTCTAAGGACACCATTTCCAGGTGGATTGTGGAATGCATTCAGTTTTGCCATAAATCCGCTACCGGGAAGCAGGTTGACGTGGCCAAGGCTCACAGTGTCCGCGGCGTAGTGACATCCACGGCCCTATTTAATGGGGTCCCGGTGGATGATATTATGTCGGTGGCTCAGTGGCACTGTGAGTCAAGTTTTACAGACCATTATCTCCGTGACACCTCTAATCCTCTCGCCTTGTCGGTTTTGAAAAAATAAATCGGTTTATATTTTTTGAGGAGGTTTTTCCTCATTACTTATATATTTCACAATTAATTTATGGAAACACCCACTTTTTGGGCCTGCATCAGTCTTTGCCAAGGGGAAGATGATGTCAGCAGCCGTTTTCAACAAGGTCAGTCTTGTTCATGTGTTGTCCGTTGTTGATTGTATTGTCACGATTACCCGTTATTAATATGGTGATGGTTTGTGTATTTGTGTGGTTCATTGTTGAGAGTTACGAAAATGGAGCTTTTTCGTCTCTGTCCTGTAGTACATGGCACTTGTACGTAGAGAGCGTATAGGACATTGAGGTCAGTCGACTCTTCCTCCCAGGAAGGAGGGGGGGGGGAGCGCATATGACATTCGGTCATCTCTCATACATCGGTGGTGTTATCCGATGGTTAGTCAAATCCTGACTGTTTTTTCTTACAGTTTCAGAAGTTTAAGTGCCTTAAACGCAGAAAAGCGTATAGGGATGAGCTGGTCTTTTGACCTCGCCTCCCTCCCGCCAGATTCACTTTCGTATTCTGGCAATATCAAAAGTATTAGGGAGGTAAGTATACTCTTGAAGTGAAATAAACGAAATCTAGGATTTCTTTTTTCACGAGAGAGTTGATACTTACCTCCCTAGATACGGACCCGGCCTCTCCACCCCACAGAGGCTCGGTCTTCAGGCTCTTAATAGTTGCATGTGTGTCAGCCAATAATCTAGTCAGAGGAAGTGCTAGTCTGCGCATGCGCGGTGGTGGGGCTGGCATCCGCCAGACTACGCTCTGACTCCCTGCCCAGTAGGGGCACCTAACTGTTTTAAATCTGAGTGTTTATTGAGTGAAAGCCAATATTTAGCAATATCAAAAGTATTAGGGAGGTAAGTATCAACTCTCGTGAAAAAAGAAATCCTAGATTTCGTTTAGTCATTCAGATGAGTAAGTATTATGCATCATGAACACCCCAGTCGTTTAGATGGGTATGTATTATGCATCGCGAACACCCCAGTCATTCAGATGAGTAAGTATTATGCATCACGAACACCCCAGTCATTCAGACAAGTAAGTATTACACATCATGGACACCCCATTCATTCAGACGGGTAAGTATTACACATCACGGACACCCCAGTCATTCAGACGAGTAAGTATTATGCATCACAGACACCCCAGTCATTCAGACGAGTAAGTATTACACATCATGAACACCCCAGTCATTCAGACGAGTAAGTATTACACATCACGGACACCCCAGTCATTTAGACTGGTAAGTATTACACATCATGAACACCCCAGTCATTTAGACGAGTAAGTATTACACATCATGAACACCACAGTCATTCAGACGAGTAAGTATTACACATCATGAACACCCCAGTCATTCAGACGAGTAAGTATTACACATCATGAACACCACAGTCATTCAGACGAGTAAGTATTACACATCATGAACACCCCAGTCATTTAGACGAGTAAGTATTACACATCATGAACACCACAGTCATTCAGACGAGTAAGTATTACACATCATGAACACCCCAGTCATTTAGACGAGTAAGTATTACACATCATGAACACCCCAGTCATTTAGACGAGTAAGTATTACACATCATGAACACTCCAGTCATTTAGACGAGTAAGTATTACACATCATGAACACCCCAGTCATTTAGACGAGTAAGTATTACACATCATGAACACCCCAGTCATTTAGACGAGTAAGTATTACACATCATGAACACCCCAGTCATTCAGACGAGTAAGTATTACACATCATGAACACCCCAGTCATTCAGACGAGTAAGTATTACACATCATGAACACTCCAGTCATTTAGACGGGTAAGTATTACACATCATGAACACTCCAGTCATCTAGACGGGTAAGTATTACACATCATGAACACTCCAGTCATTTAGACGGGTAAGTATTACACATCATGAACACTCCAGTCATTCAGACGAGTAAGTATTACACATGAACACCACAGTCATTCAGACGAGTAAGTATTACACATCACGGACACCGCAGTCATTCAGATAAATATTACACATCATGAACATCCCAGTCATTTAAATGGGTGAGTATTATGCATCACGAACACCCCAGTCATTTAGACGGGTATGTATTATGCGTCACGAACACCGCAGTTATTCAGATGGGTAAATCTGGCATTCCCACCACGGCATCTGATGAAACGCATGCATGAACCACAGAAGGGATGGGGGCTTATAGTCTAAGTGTCATTCACGTTTCTTTAGGGAAAGTTAACCATTTAACACATGTCAGCCAAAACAACTTCTACAGTGGTCTTGAGAAATGTCAATTTGCAGATCAAGTGAAGACTATTTTTGAAAATTTACCACTGGAATGACTGGCTCAATAACCGAGCCAGTCATCCCAGTGCTAAACCTTCAAAAATAGTCTTCTCTTGGTTTGCAAATTGAAATTTTCTTTGAAAAATTGAAATTTTCTTGGACAAATTCAAGGCTTAAAGGGTTAACGCGTGTAACAGCAGCTAGAGAAATGTATTTTTCAGGACTATCATTCTATCACAGCACCGTGTTTGACATCCTGGGTGTACAACAATTAGGGAAATGTTATCTTTTTTTCAGGACTAATATCACTTGTTTGACAGCCTGAGTGTACAACGATTAAGGAAATGTGTATTTTTAAGTCACCTAGCCTGAATGGCCAAATGAGCTTATGCCATGGCGGCCGTCCATCGTCCATCCGTCCATCAAATCGCTTCTCATTAACGGTTTGACCGATTTCAACCAAATTTGGCAGGAATAATCCTAAGCTGGTACCCTCCAGAACTTTTTTCAGAATTTTGATCGATCAATTGTTTTGGTGAAAATTTGAGATTTTATGAAAAATCTAACGGAAACGGTCAAAATGCTACTCCTCCTCCTTAGCTGCTTGACATAGTGCAACCAAATTTGACTAGATGCATTCTATGGTGGTAGGCTCTAGAATGTCTTCAGAATTTTGATTGAGTGTTTTGTTTGCGTGAAAATCTGGGATTTTATGAGAAATTTACTGGAAATGGTCAAAATCCTACTGCTCCATAGATGCTTGGCATATTTAAACCAAATTTAGCTAGATGGATTCTATCTATGGTGTTAGGCTCTATAGCCTCTTCAGAATTTTGGTCAATACATTTTTTGTGTCAAAATCATAGATTTTATGAAAAATATACTGGAAATGGTCAAAATGCTACTCCTTAGCTGCTTAACATATTTCAACCAAATTTGATTAGATGGATTCCATGGTGGTATGCTCTACAACTTGTATTCAAAATTTTAATTGATCAATTTTTTGGGGTAAAAAGTGTGTGTGTGTGTGTGTGTGTGTTGTAATATTTAAGGCGTTTATATGCTAGTTCCCAATGCTAGGGTCTAGACTCACGCCTGGCCTTTATGGTTTCTGTTGAATTCTTGTGAATTCTTGTGACGTCGGTTTGTGCATTAGCTTGTGTCTCTCTGTGTGTGTATTGCTCGTTGTCTTTTGATTTTGTCTCATGTTGCTGTTCTTGTCCATGTCTTTTCTGTTGCTCCTCATGCTTGGGCGTGGGGGATGGGGAGGGCCTAACCTGGACCTAACGGGGGTGGGGAAGGGATGGGGTAGGTGCTGGGTCGGGGGGGAGTAGGTGCGTGCGGTCTTATGACCTACTGTACCCAAGGGGGGTGGGGTGGGGCTTTAGGTCAGAGACCTCCTGGCCCCTTTGGGGGGAGTGGGGAGGTTGGGGTGTGGGGTCTTTCGGGTCCTGGGCCCCATTTGCTCTTCTGGCCATCATCCGAGCAGGCACCAGCGCGCACTTGTTTGATTTTGATTGATTAAGCAGCCCGTATGGTGACTGCGTCTGTCCGAGGATGAACTCGATCAGTCATCCGGGTTGCATCCCTCCATAGTCCCATCGAAAAGTCCGAAAGATTCTAATTCTAGCAATTATGTTTTGATTTTGTAATCCGTATGTTGCGTGGTTCCATCCGAGGACGAATCCATTCAGCATCCGGTTTACTTTGATTATGCCGAAATTTCTTGCCTACCTAACCCTAGCTCATGTTCACACAGTGATGGGCACTGTATGACGGGACCTCAATTTAAAGTCCCTTCCGAGAAGACTGATTTGGGGTAAAAATCAGTCTATTGAAAATTTACCAGAAATTGTCAAATTGCTTCTTATCAACTTAACTGATTTCAGCAAATTTGGCCAAAGGGATCCTATGATCATAGGCTCTAGAACTTGCATTCAGAATTTTGATTCATCAAATATTTTGGGTAAAAATCTGACATTTTATTAAAAATTTACCGTAAATTGGCAAATTGCTTCTTCTCTTGAGCAATTTCAAACAAACTTGGCTAAAATGATCATAGGCGCCAGAATTTCCATTCAGAATTCTGATTGGTAGATTTTTCCCATGAAATTTTTGTTTCCATCTCGTTTAATGTAAAGAATCATATATATTAAAATACAAATGCTTCAAATGTTAATGGTCCATGTGAGCGTCACAGACCCTTGGGCCTCTCGTTCAGGACTGTCACACCACCCTGTTTGTGTCTGGGTGCATGTACAACAATTAGGAAAATGTCTCCGTTTCAGGACTAACACATCATCATGATTGGCAGCCAGGGTGTACAGCAATTAGGGAAATGTTCTATATTTTTCAGGACTATCACAGTGCCCTGTTTGGTAGCCTGGGTGTACAACAATTAGGGAAAGAGGTGGATTCTTTGCTGCCTATAGCACAGGCACTCTGTCTTCCTGTGTCAGTCACAGAACTCATGCAAGCTACTGATCAAGCTGGGGTAATGCAGGTGCACACACGCATTCTCACACACACATGCATGCATGCACGCATGCACGCACGCATGCGCGCACAGGCGAATTGCTAATACTGACCAGAAGTACTATGCCCACTCTCGGCCACCCCACTGAGGTGAGGCTGAGTTGCTTTATTTGCGCGCACGAGCATTCTACTTCGAATAATACTTACCAGATGTACTATTATGGTAATGCCTATATCTAGTCTAGCTCAAAATAAACAATTAAAACTCCGCACTCTCCTGGTCCTGCCCATACTGTGTCCGGGAATTACCATAGCCACAGGTACCGAGTCAATTCCCAATCACAGTCAGATTCGCTTATTTTGCTGACTTGGAAAGTCGCATGTTTTTTCTAGTCTAAAATTTGCTCAAATTTTCGAATTTACGCATGCTCTTGTCTATTCATTGCTGGCATCATGGAGGGAAAAGGAAAGTCATCACAGGTGCAGGTTGTATCAATCTAGAATTTATACATTCGTGCCGTAATGACTGATCGAAAATTTCTTAAATTGGCACATTATTCTAAAATGGTAGCCATTGTTGGAGTCGCTCCGGTATTCGCTAACTGTTTAATCTTATCCGGGTACTCGGTTAGTTTCTCTTGCGACTCAGTTCCTTCCAAGATGGATGCGCCCTTAGCCAAGATGGCGGCGCCCATGATTAATGTTTTGTTTTGGCTTGGCGTGTCTATGCACCCTGTTTTATGCCAGTTGTTAGCTCTCGCTTCATTGTCGAGGGTGTTTGTAGCGATCAGCATTTATTTCTTGGCATTATTAACATGTTTATTAAATTTCACTCTAAAAAGTTTCAAATATTTCCTGCCTAAAGGCTTGATTATCATTAATTTAAGAGAAAGTTAATGTTTCTAAGTAATTTTATCTGACAAACAAGTCAATTGTGCGTATTGCTCATCATCGTATGTCATGTGCAACATTTTAATTCTTCTCTGTGTTCGCAGTAGACCAAGAACCAGAACAACCTGTGTCAAAAGTGTAACAGGTTCATGAAGCGCAAGTTCAATGGTCATCACTGTGTGGCTTGCGCGAAGTGCAAAGTGGGAAGTCCTTGTGACGTGTGCGCGAAGTGGTCGTCGGAGTTGGTGGCAGAGTTCGATCGTGATCAACGTGCGCATTTGGAGAGAATCCGGCTGGGTGGCCCAGTTTAAGGCAATGTTTGAGTCCTTGCAGTCCACGATCCTGACGATGCAGGCTGGTGCAGGGCAACCCTTCGGTGGTCCGGATAGTTCTGCGGAGGGACAGGCACCTGTCCTTTCTCCGACCTTGGCTCAAGAGCCGACGGCGGAGGAGGAAGATCTGCTTATGGAAGATTCCGGCATGCCGGATATTTCTTTAACGGCTCAACCAGGTACATCCCAGGAATCTCCCTCAGGATTTGTACGGGTTTGCCAAGCGGGTGGTGTTGTCGACGTTCCTTCGGGCATTTTTCCCCCGGATTTCGCTCAACCCGCATTGTCGTTGGAGCCGTGTTTTGCGGTTCCTAGCGGCATCCCGGCGTCGTTAGGTGCGGCTCCTCTCGGAGTTGCGTCATCTACTGTGGTGAAAGCGGCTGTAGTCCCGGCTCCCGTGCTGGAGCCGATGGACTGCGGTGAATCCGTGTCCGGCGATTCATTGGACACTGGTGCCGCTAGTAGTCGGGCTATGGACGCACTTCATGTTGGAAGAAGTGCGGGCCATAGTTCTCAGCATGGATCATCGGTGACCTTCTCATCCAAGGGTGAGTAGGAAGATGAGAACGGTAGTCCATTGATGGATGAGTATCCAGTCCTCTTTTTGCACTGGAGCTGAATGGGTGCAGGTCCTTGACTGGATGACCGGCCGTCTCGGGTTGGCATCGGATCAAGGATCTCAGCGTGATCCGGTAATGGATGTCAGAGCGAGCGGCGAGCGCTCTGTCAAGTGGCTCTTCGGCCATGCCGACGCTCCCCTTGGACACGCAGACTTCTGACATGTTGGAGGTTGCGGCGTATCGTCTGGTTTAGCCAGACTATGCATTGCCCGAAGAGGATAAGGAGTATGGTCCGTTTTCCTGAGCAGGCCTACCATCAGTATGCTCGGGTTCCATGGCTTGCCGTCGGGGAGCGAGAGGCGTTGAATAGGCCGTTGGCTGGCAAATCGAAGGGTCGTTCTCGTCCCTTAGTTTCCCAGGCCAATATGGATCCTTTTAATGAGTTAACGCTCATTGAGGATGTGGCGAGGGCAGCCATGGCTGCGCTCTCGCACGGATGTACCGTCCTGCAGGGTATGCTGACCTGCGCGGCGGAAGGTGGGGAAGTGCCAGATGCTGCTCCTGGAGTTGTCCGGGACACCATGCGCTTGTCCCAGGATTGCCTGGCCAGGGTGATCACCAGATCATTGGTCGAGCATAGGAGAATGGTTCTCGATTGTGTAGAACCAGGACCTGAGATGAGGGCTGCGTTATCTTCTGCGCCTTTCATAGGTCCGGGCTTGTTCGGCGGCTTGGCACGGCAAGCCTTATCCAAGGTCGCGTCAATGGTCGCTGAGCAGGAAGTAGTCGGCAAGTCATGGAAGTCGACTAAGAGGACACAGCCGCAGCAGTCCTACAAACAGCATCGGCATGAGCAACAGAGGCAGCGCCAGAGATCGCCCTTCCGTCCTTCTGGCCGTGATACCCATCGGGCATCCGGATCGCAGGGACCTGGCCATTCATCCTCATACAAGTCCTCTAATAAGAGGCTGTATGAGGAGGACAGGAAGGGTGGCGGTTCGGGTCGCGGCGGTTATCATAAAGATAGTCGTGGCGGCGGTCCTGGACCGTCATACTCCAAGAAACCGCGGGGCGGCCGTGGAGGTCGGTCCTGACGGGTTTCCGGCGGAATCAGTTCTGGTGATGTCAGGAACGAAGGAAGTGGAGAATCTTCACCCAAGCGATTTAGCGTCTTATCGTGCAATATCGACAGCCAGCTGTGTGCAGAGTCCTACCGTCGGAGGCAGACTTCAACTGTTCTCAAGCCAATGGGAACGGGTCGTGCGAGATTGTTTAGTCTGTCAGTGGTTAAGAAACGGCTACGAACCGGACTGGCTCATCCGTCAATCATTAGTTCCGTTAACATCGACTCAAGTGTGGACTCCTGTTCCAAGGAATCCGATCGTCTAGATGCCATTTGCTCAGAAATCGAAGCTCTTCAGCGGAAGAACGTGATCCATCTAGTCCGCTGTCAGTCCTCCCTAGGCTTCTATTCGATGATGTTCCTCGTTCCGAAATGTACCGGGGGTTGGAGACCAATTCTCAATCTCGAACCGTTGAGCAAATTTATTCTTTCTCCAAAGTTTCAGATGGAGACTGTAGCAGCGGTGATGACAGGGCTGAGAAAAGGCATGTGCGCAGTGTCGATAGATCTGAAGGATGCATATTTTCATATTCCAATGTCAATTCCTTTTCAGAAATACCTTCGCTTTGCATTCCAAGACAATGTTTGGGAATTCAATGCGCTTCCATTCAGCCTGACCACAGCACCGAGGGTCTTCACCAAAGTGGTTCTCGCCATGACTTATCTTCGCAGGAGAAACATAGCTGTTCATACTTACATAGACGACTGGCTGCTGAAGGCGGGGAATCCAGTCACTCTGCGCAACAATCTTCAGGTAGTCCTAGCCTTACTAAAGGATCTAGGATGGATTGTGAATCTAGAGAAATCAGAATTGACTCCATCCCAGGAGTTTGTTTATCTGGAAATATTTTTCAACCTCATGGATGGCGTAGCTTTTCCGGCGGAGAGCAGAGTCAAAGAGTTTGATTGCAGTACTTGAGTCAGTTTCTCTAGGAGCCTTTCTGATGGCGTGCCAATTTCTCAGGATACTGGGTTTACTAGTGTCTCTGGAGAAAGTGGTTCCTTATGCGGCACTCAGGCGCAGGCCAATTCAGATGTATCTAATGTCATTCTGGTGTCAGAGAATGGATCCGTTATCTCTGAAAATTCCAGTAAAAAACCCATTGATATTCCACCTTCAGTGGTGGTTATCAGAACAGAATCTCCTGCGAGTCAGTTTTCTTGGTTGCAGCAGCGTCGGCGAGAAGGAGAAGCGAAATACATGCACTTTCTGCTGAACAGGACCGTTTTGGCATCACGGGTGAAGGGTTAAGACTACTTGCACGTCTGTTTCCTGGCAAAGAATCAGTCACGTAAATATCCAGGACAGCCGATCAATTTGCCAAGTTTAATTAGACATGACCCAAACTCTTCTGCCTGGTGTCCTGTCAGATGTCTGAAAATGTATAAGAAACGTACTGAGGAGTGGAGAGATGACCCGAAATCTCTGTGGTTATGTCTCAAAGCTCCTCATTTGCGCGCCTCGAAAGATACCATTTCTCGTTGGATAGTCGATGGTATTCAGATGTCGCACAAAACCGCTATAGGAAAGCAGATTGATCGTGCGAATACCCATCAGGTCCGAGCACTAGCAGCATCATCAGCCCTTTATAAGGGTGTCTCATTAGAGGAGGTGATGTCTGTAGCACAATGGCATGCTGAGTCGTCATTCACTGATTTCTACCTTCGCGACATCTCCAGCACACTTAATCCGGTAGCCGTCGCCAATTTATCGAATCTGAACTAAGCCACATCCGACCACTATTTCGCACATATCACAAGTTTCTTCCACTTGCACTGAACAATGGCCATGCACATGACCCGAGAACGACCGTGGATTGAGCCGAGCTCCTGTGATGAACAAGAAAGACCAAGCACTAAAAAATAGTGAGTGTTTGCCTTAATTAAGTGACTAATTTTAAGTTTACTTATAGTTGAAATACCAGACTATTTAAGTAAATAGTCTGGACAAGAACAACTTATTCTTTTGCAGACATTAGACTCATTCCAATTTGAAAATCTAATCGATATACTGATAGTTTTTTTCAAAATTTAGAAGTTGTAGTAGCTTCTTTGCACTCTACTGGACTGCCCTAGCTGAGACTTGGGGCTGACACGGGTGTGGTGGGTGTTGCTCCCCGTTTTGACAGCCCTCTGGAATTTGTGCGGACAAATGAGGGGGTGGGGAGCGTGGTCTAGACCATGGAAGTTTAGCACTCTATGAGTCAGATGGCAGAACCCAAGCGTATGCCAGGGTTCTAGTCTCTTCACAACCTTCTCTGTCAGATGGTAGATGAGTGCTGGTTTGAGCCTCACCTCCCACCGGTATTTCTCGGCTATCGAAATCCGGAGTTTATCATAATAGTACATCTGGTAAGTATTATTCGAAGTAGAATAAAAAAAGCATCCACTTTTGTTTCTACGAGAATTCTTAAAACTTACCAGATGTACTATGGCCCTGCCTCAGCCGCCCCGCTGAGGTGAGGTTGAGCTGCTTTCACTGTTTGTCAAGGCAAATATAAGACGAATCTGACTGTGATTGGGAATTGACTCGGTACCTGTGGCTATGGTAATTCCCGGATACAGTATGGGCAGGACCATGAGAGTGCGGAGTTTTAATTGTTTATTTTGAGCTAGACTGGATAATAGGCATTATCATAATAATACATCTGGTAAGTATTAAGAATTCTCGTAGAAACAAAAGCGGATGCTTTTTTGATGCAGCCATGCACACACACACACACACACATGCACGCTCGCACACATACTCAGAGAGAAGACTTACATGCCACTGATGATATTTGTGTTTATTTTTACCCTGATCAGGGTGATTCTGCTGTCAGATATTTTGTGGTGGATTGTCGACCAGCAGATCAGTACAACAGCGGCCATCTACCCACAGCTTTTCATCTAGATGCCAGCTTAGTAAGTACACGCATGCACACACACGCACGCACGCATGCACGCACACACAAATATAACCACACACACATGCCAGCTCTAGCTAAACTCCACACATTTTTTACACATGTTGGACTCGATTTGAAAGTTAAATTCCCAGAATCTAGATTTGAAAGTTAAATTCCCAGAATCTATATTTGAAAGTTAAATTCTCAGAATCTAGGTTTGAAGGTAACTAGTATATAGATGATAAACTGTTCAATAGTTCCCAGTCAAATTAGGCTCAAAATATTCAACAGAATTTTATTAAATTGTAAATTCATAGAAGACATACATTAGTGATAGACGTCGATTTTTGTAACATCAGCTGACTGATGACATAATTCACCTTTCCACTTTATCCATCCATCTTATGATGTCATAATCAACTACACGACATGTAAAATAACATCATAACGAATGATATCATTATGACATCATGAATGATGTAGATAAGTACATCATGAACACATGTTTAAAGACGGACTATGTGTTGTTGTACGAATTGTAGGTATTTACTATTTGATAAATATTCTGTTGAATATTGCGAAACTAACTTGACTGGGCGCCCTTGCTGCTACTCTGTTGCTACCATAGAATTAGCTCTAGAAGTCACCATAGGCAGCAACAGCACCATGTCAAATTAGTTACAAAATATTCAACAGCTTACCTGTATAGCTTTCAGGAAGTTGATAGTTAGGGCATTCAGGGATTGATCAATCCCAAGGCGGCAAAGTATGGGTGGAGAATAATTAAAACTGGAAATGTTCATTGATTATGGCACCAAATAGTTGAGCAACAGCGGGCTCCTCCATTCACGACTTTCTAATTGCCCACAGTTCTATGTACTATGTACTCTAGCAACCAAACTGTACAGATCATAAACAAGTTAACATGTTTGCAAAACAAACACAGAAACATATAAGTTATTACAATTTTTAACATGACGTGGTTCATGTACTGTTTACTGTTTTGGTAAACCATTGCTGCCTTAGCAATCGCTTCTAATCCAATAATGTCCAAAATATTCAGCCGACGTTTCTTATCATTTTCAAAATTGTGCTAACAAACATGTTAGCTTCTACTTAATATGTCATTGTGGGAGCGTCATATGATTTTCTCTTGTTGTATCCTGCATTCAGTCCTAGATGTACTCTGAATTTCACATCAAGAGTATACTTACCTCCCTAATACTTTTGATATTGCTAAATATTGGCTTTCACTCATTAAACACTCAGATTAAAACAGTTAGGTGCCCCTACTGGGCAGGGAGTCAGAGCGTAGTCTGGCGGATGCCAGCCTCACCACCGCGCATGCGCAGACTAGCAATTCCTCTTTGCTAATTTATTGGCAGAGAGTCTACACATGCTTTTGTGCTAGTGCTTTTCGTGGCTCAATTCTAAGTGTTTTTGTGAAAGTTCAGAAGTGTTTATCCCTGATAAAGATGGCAGGAAGAGTGACTTCGCCAGAGGAGGGCCCAGGACCTTTAAATCAGGTGACTTCTAGTAAAATTAGCGAGTTTTGTCCCGTTGTAATGTGTTTCCGGGACTCGCGCTAAACGTGATAAGCGCCTTGTTTAGTTGGTTTATTTCAACTAGGTGCTATATAAGACTAATCTCTCTTTGTGTTTATGTCCACAGGTCTGTGTGAAGAAATATAATGGACATCACATCAGCAGAGGGTTTGTGTCTCTCCACCATGGTTCCATTTCCTACTAATACTGTTAGGTTATCTAACCAAAAATTCTATGTCCAGTGAGTTGGAGGCCTATTATAAAGGTCTTCTCACTTTGCTCTCTTGATCCAATTCCTTCCCCTAGAGGTGGAGAGAGTTAAGAGGCGTTCAGTTGGTGGAGTGCTCCAGTTCATCAGGTTGGATGGTTTGTCTAGACAAGGTGTCAGGTATCTAATTATTGATATGAGGTGATGTTAATTATTTAGAGGAAAGGGAGATAATTAACAGTATTTGCCATTGTTATCAGTATATATCTGATGGTTGTGTAGTCGAAATGTCCATTCTGCACATGTTCTGGTTAGAGATACAATTCGTCCTTGCACTGGGATGTTTGTTGGGGATCGATTTTTTCCTGTCATAGGATTAATGACGTCATAATCAGCCTTGCTCTTTATTATCAATTAAAGTTGTCCGAAGCTGGTTTTCTGATAAATTATGATCTTTATGATCATTTCCTTCTCTTGAGTTGGTGAGTTTCTAAGCTTAACTAGATTGCTCATACTCCTCGTCCTTTGGCCTTTTTCAGAGACCTGGTTGTGCGTCCTGTGGACGATTTTTGAGGGACAAGTTTGGTCCTCATCTCTGTTTTCAGTGTAGCCCCTGTGGTCCCTTGCTTAATTGCGAGATATGTAAGCACTGGGGGGGCGAGCTAATGTCCGAATTCTTGTGCTTGCAGGCGAAGGACAAGGTGGTGGAGGAGGAGAAGAAGAAGCTGAAAAAAGAGGTTGTAAGTAAGAAGGGTAAGAGGAAGGCCTCATCCGCGGTGGACATGGAGGCCTTCCGGACCGAGATGTTGGGAGAGATGAGGAGGACAATAAAGGATTTGGTTCCAGAGTTGCTTCGTGGCATGCTCCCTGGACCAAATCCTTTGTTGGCCTCATCATCTGCTTCGGAGCAGGTAATCCCCACCTCTGAATCACCGTTCCTTAGTACGCTTCCGTTGTTTGAAGATTCAGAGGTGGACCCATTAGAGGGGGCGTTCCACGACCCTGGCAGCAGGCTTATTGCCGCGCCCAATAGGGACCGTGGACGGTTGTCGCTGGAACCCGCGGGCTGCTTATCAGTCCAGGGGTATCCGCACACCACGGGTGCCAGTACCTCGTATGGCACCTTCCCTGGCCAGTCCGGGTTAGCTCTCTTTGCTGACCCGGAGTCTAATCTGTCTGGCCAGGAGGATGAGGATTACCTGTTGGGGTCGCCGTCTGAGGACGTGGCCATGGATTATGACGTCTGTGCACCCCTCGCGGGGAATACAGGCGCCTTATTCCACGGTTCTACTCTCCCAGGGGTAGAATCCACGGTTCAGACTGTGGCCCTGGGCGCTGAAGGCCAGCGTTACCGCATACCTCGGCTTGCCGAGAGTGTTGCTGGTGCTGGCCGGGGCCGTGGTGGGGCGGTATATGCCCCGCGCTCTACCACGGCGCCTGCTCCTGGTCAAGCCAGTGAGATTAGCATGCCGGTATTGTCAGGCCCGCATGCTCTCCCTGGCTTGCCAGGGATATCAGCGTATCCGCCGTCAAGCTCTGTTGCTTGCGCTCAGGAGGAAGACGAAGGCCCCCGTCTTGTAGAGCGCTCGCAGCTAGCCACGGAGGAGGATTGGTCTGACGCTTGCCAGTGGTTGGTGAGTGTTAGACCAGATCTGCCCGTGGAGCAGTCGGCTAGCCAGCGTGATCACAGGCCGTGGTTAGCTGGTAAGCCTACTGCTAACGCTATGCCTTCTCTGCCGCTGGCAGCGCATGTCGTTGACATGTTCGAGGCGGCGGAGACGTCCATTAAGTCGAGTGGACGTCTCGCTAAGGCCCCGCGCGAGGTGGCCAGGCGTTGCCGCATCGTGCCCCTGGACTACCAGCGGTACGGTGTGGTACCGAAGCCGAGCGTGGATGACCGCGCGGCTTTGGGTGAGGATGCGCGGCCAGGCTCCCGTTCTGACACGGGAGTCTTGTGTTCGAACGCGTTGCGTTCGGCAAATACCGCGTTGCGTGATGCGGAGGAGAGTGGGAGGGCTTCGATTGCCGCTCTGTCCCACGTCTCCCAGCTGTTACAAGGGGTAGTAACAGCATCCGCATCGCGCCAGCCAAGTCCGGTCACAGTCCAGCGAGCCATCCAGGATGGTATCAACCTGGCTCTGGACTGTATGACGCGGGCGGTGACCAGGAGTGTCCGGGCAAGGCGCACTTTTGCCTTGGATAATCTGTGCCCGTCCCAGGACCTCTACAATAGGCTACTACGTACGCCTATGACAGGTCCTGGTCTCTTTGGAGGTGAGGGATGTAGGCACCTCCAGGAGACGGTTACTCTGGTCAATAACCAGAGGGCGCTGCGCGAGCAGTTTGAGGTGCTTCGTCGTGCCAACGTTCGCGCCGCACCCCCTGCGTATCGTCCCCTGCAGGCTCGAGGTGGTAGTGGCCAGGTCAGAGGCCAACCACCATCGCAGCGTCGGCCTCGGCCGCGTGCGATTCGGCCAGCAGCGAGGGGGGCGCAGGCTCCTCAGGCGCAGTCAGCCAGGCAGCCGCCCGCGCACCGAGGTGCGCGCGGTGCTGGTCGTGGCGCGCGAGGATCTGGGCGGGGAAATCGTTCCTGATGGGACGGTTACCGCGGTGAGAACCACGCCGGTGTTTCTGGCAAAGGAGACAGTGCCGCTCTTGCACTCCTTATGTCCACCTCTATCCCTAGGTGGACCGGTGGGAGGCCGGCTAGCCGACCACATGCAAGAGTGGGAACGGTTAACTCAGGACCGTTTAGTCTTGCGATGGCTTTCAGTCGGGTATCATCCCGATTGGATGACAGGCCCGCCATCGCGACTGTCTCTAGTGCCGATCTGGACTCCAAATCCGAGAGATCCAGATCAAAGGTTGTGTATCGAGGAGGAAATAAATTCCCTCATACAAAAAGGAGCTATTCAGCCGGCACAGAGGTGTCCGGGCTTCTATTCAACCCTGTTCTTAGTAACAAAGAACACCGGAGGGTGGAGACCAATTCTCAACCTCAAGCCATTGAACAAGTTCATAGAGACGCCCAGTTTCAAGATGGAGACTGTGCGCTCGGTGTTGGCGGGGTTAGAGAGGGGAATGTGGACAGCGTCGATAGATTTGAAGGACGCTTATTTCCACATCCCCATACACAGGAGTTTCCGTCGCTTCCTGAGATTTGCATTCCAGGGCAGACAATGGGAATTCAGGGTGCTACCCTTCGGAATTTCCACGGCTCCTCGGGTTTTCACCCGTGTGGTTCTTGTGATCACCGCATACCTCCGCAGGAGAAGCATAGCAGTCCACACGTACATAGACGACTGGCTGTTGAAAGCACACACCCGGGAAAGTTTATCGGCCAGTCTGGAGATTGTTTTGAAAACTCTCACAGACTTAGGCTGGATGATCAATTTCCCAAAATCAGAGCTGACTCCATCCCAGAAGTTTGTTTACCTGGGGATGTTCTTCGATCTAGAGACAGGATATGTTTATCCTACTCAGGAGAGAGTTCAGAAACTCATCTCATTAATTCAGTCAGTGTGCGACAGTCGTCATGTCCTGGCACGGGTTTACTTGAGAATGCTGGGGTTGATGGTTTCATTGGAACCAGTCATTCCTCAGGCCGCCTTACGCAGGCGGCCGATCCAGTTATTTCTCATGACACAATGGACCCAGAGTACAGGTTCGCTGGACTCGAATGTGTCAGTGTTGGCGCCTCTGATTCATCACCTGCAATGGTGGTTGGACACAGAGAATCTCTTGGTGGGGGTTATGCTAACCCCTCCCCACCCTCAGGTGACTGTGTATACAGATGCATCGATGGAGGGCTGGGGAGCTTGCCTGGAAGAGTCCACGATATCAGGGCTTTGGAATCTGGAACAGTCAAAGGAACATATAAATCTACTGGAGCTAAGAGCAGTAGTCCTGGGCCTGGAACATTTCTTACAGAAAGTTCAGGGCAAGATTGTTCTTATTCGTTCAGACAACTCAACAGTTGTGACTTACATAAACCGCCAGGGCGGAACGAAGTCGCCCAGTCTCTGTATGATGACATGGAGACTGCTTTGTTGGTGCCTGGATCACCAGATTACCTTGAAAGCAGTTCATATTCCGGGAAGGTTAAATCTGCTAGCAGACTCATTGAGCCGAAGGATGAGTGTTTTACCCACGGAATGGCAACTAAATCAATGTGTGGCGGATCGTCTGTTCGACCATTGGGGGAAACCCAACATCGATTTGTTCGCAACGAAGAAGAATGCGAAGATGACGACGTACGTCTCTCCGATTCCGGATCCAAGCGCTTTCGCAACAGATGCGTTAGCTATCAGCTGGGGGAGAATGTATGCATACGCATTCCCTCCAGCAATCCTGATTCCAAAAATTCTTCAGAAAATCAGACAAGAGGAATGCCAAGTGCTTCTGATCGCCCCGGATTGGCCAAGCCGATCATGGTATACGGATCTGCTGGACCTTCTGGTCTGCAATTCGGTTCCTCTGCCTCTGATGGACGATATTATCTTCCAGGGCAAGGCCCTTCACAACAATCCGTCAATGTTCAGATTGACTGCGTGGATGTTGTCAAGGAATCTAGAATTAAGGAGGGCTTTTCTGAGCAAGCAGCCATGTTTATGGCCAAAGCCAGGAGGGGGTCAACCTCCAGAGCATATAATTATAAAATCAACAGATTTGCAGAATGGTGCTCAAAAAGATGTATTGATCCAATGGATTCATCTATTCAGGTAGTAGCTGATTTCCTCTGTCACCTCTATGATGCCTATAGCCTCAAGCCTAACTCTATTGCTGGTTATAAGTCAGCTTTAATGTCTGTTATTCCTTGCTTGGCTAAGAGGGGAAGTGATGAAGTAAATACATTAAATGTATTAATTAAAGGCATGGGCAATCTAAGACCAAGGAATCCACCTGTGATTCCGTCTTGGAGTTTATCGCTAGTGCTTCAAGTACTAGGTGATAAGCCGTTTGAACCACTTAGTTCCATTTCTATGAAACTATTAACACTGAAGACTGTGTTTTTAATTGCTGCGGCCTCGGCTAGGCGTAGGAGTGAAATTCATGCCTTATCAGCCGAGGATGACCGTTTTGTGGTTTCAGGGGAAGGCCTTAAGCTGCTACCTAGGATTAATTTCTTGGCTAAAAATCAGTCGTTGAAATATCCAGGTCAACCTATTGTTTTGCCTGCTTTAACTAGATATGATCCTAATTCTAAAGCATGGTGTCCCGTCCGGGCGCTTCGCCGGTACAAACAACGTACGGCGGAGTGGCGCACCGACCAGTCGGCGTTATGGTTGTCATATATTGAACCCCATGGCAGGGCTTCTAAGGACACCATTTCCAGGTGGATTGTAGAATGCATTCAGTTTTGCCATAAATCCGCCACCGGGAAGCAGGTTGACGTGGCCAAGGCTCACAGTGTCCGCGGCGTAGTGACATCCACTGCCCTATTTAATGGGGTCCCTGTGGATGATATTATGTCGGTGGCTCAGTGGCACTGTGAGTCAAGTTTTACAGACCATTATCTCCGTGACACCTCTAATCCTCTCGCCTTGTCGATTTTGAAAAAATAACTAGGCATAAATTTTTGATGGGGTTTCCTCATTGCTTATATATTTCACAATTAATTTATGGAAACAACCACTAATTTGGGACTGCATCGTTCTTCACCAATGGGAAGAGGATGTCAGCAGCCATTTCAACAAGGTCAGTCTTGTGTATGTGTTGTCCATTGTTGATTGTCTTGTCACGTTACCCGTTATTAATATGATGATGGTTTTGTGTATTTATGTGGTTCATTGTTGAGAGTATACGAAAATGGAGTTTTTTCGTCTCTGTCCTGTAGTACATGGCACTTGTACGTAGAGAGCGTATAGGACATTGAGGTCATTCGACTCTTCCTCCCAGGAAGGAGGGGGGGGAGCGCATATGACATTCGGTCATTTCTCATACATCGGGGGTGTTATCCGATGGTTAGTCAAATCCTGACTGTTTTTTCATACAGTTTCAGAAGTTTAAGTGCCTTAAACGCAGAAAAGCGTATAGGGATGAGCTGGTCTTTTGACCTCGCCTCCCTCCCGCCGAATTCACTGTCGAATTCTGGCAATATCAAAAGTATTAGGGAGGTAAGTATACTCTTGATGTGAAATAAACGAAATCAAGGATTTCTTTTTTCACGAGAGAGTTGATACTTACCTCCCTAGATACGGACCCGGCCTCTCCACCCCACAGAGGCTCGGTCTTCAGGCTCTTTATAGTTGCATGTGTATCAGCCAATAAATTAGTCAGAGGAAGTGCTAGTCTGCGCATGCGCGGTGGTGGGGCTGGCATCCGCCAGACTACGCTCTGACTCCCTGCCCAGTAGGGGCACCTAACTGTTTTAATCTGAGTGTTTATTGAGTGAAAGCCAATATTTAGCAATATCAAAAGTATTAGGGAGGTAAGTATCAACTCTCTCGTGAAAAAAGAAATCCTTGATTTCGTTTAGTTAGCCTAGAATTAACCTTAGATGTCACCTGAAGCTAGCCTAGAATTAGCTGTAGATGTCACCTGAAGTTAGCCTAGAGTTATCCCTCTGTGTAATCTGAAGTTAGCCTAGAATTAGCCATAAATGTCACCTGAAGTTAGTCTAGACTTAGCCCTAGGTGGCACCTGACATTAGCATAGAATTAGCGCTAGATGTCACCTAAAGTTAGCATAGAATTAGCCCTAGATGTCACCTGAAGTTAGCCTAGACTTAGCTCTAGATGTCACCTGAAGTTGGCCTAGAATTAGCTCTAGATGTCACCTGGAGTTAGCCTAGAATTAGCTCTAGATGTCACCTGTAGTTAGCCTAGAATTAGCTCTAGATGTCACCTGTAGTTAGCCTAGAATTAGCTCTAGATGTCACCTGTAGTTAGCCTAGAATTAGCTCTAGATGTCACCTGTAGTTAGCCTAGAATTAGCTCTAGATGTCACCTGAAGTTAGCCTGGACGTAGCTCTAGATATAAGCTAAGAATAGCCTTAACATAATTCTAGATCTTATAACCTGGTGTTAGTCTGGACTTAGCTCACAATGTAAGCTGATTTAGCCTAGAGTTAGCCCTGTATGTAATCTAGTTTAGGTCTAACTGGGTCCTTTAACCATCAAATTTTTTCAAGAAAATTCCAATTTTCTCAGAAAATGTCCATTTGCAGACCAGGAGAAGACTATTTTTGAAAATTTATCACTGGAATGACTGGCTCAGCCATCGAGCCAGTCGTTTTAGTGGTAAATTTTCAAAAAAAGTTCTCTTTATCTGCAAATGGACATTTCTCCAGACCACTGCAGAAGTCGGTTTTGGCTGATATGAGTGTTAAAGGGTTAGTTAACGTGTTTGTTATGTCAGATGTTACAGAATCCTGTAGAATTCAGCAGTGCAATGGATGCCCTGTTGTCAACACAGAAACATGCTGTTAGTACAGGTATGGTGACTTCAATACCTCCCCAGACCACCCAAAGCATGCATCCGTGTGCCTGTGCTTGTGTGCCGGGTGGTGCGGGTGTGCGTGCATGTGTGCCTGTGCGCCCGGGTGGTGGGTGTGTGCGTGCATGTGTGCCTGTGCTTGTGTGCCCTGGTGGTGCGTGCATGTGTGTCTGTGCTTGTGTTCCCAGGTGGTGGGGGTGTGCGTGCATGTGTGCCTGTGCTTGTGTGCCCGGGTGGTGCGGGTATGTGTGCATGTGCTTGTGTGCCCGGGTGGTGGGGTGTGCATGCATGTGTGCCTGTGCTTGTGTGCCGGGTGGTGCGGGTGTGTGTGCATGTGTGCCTGTGCTTGTGTGCCCGGGTGGTGGGGGTGTGCGTGCATGTGTGCCTGTGCTTGTGTGCCCGGGTGGTGGGGGTATGCGTGCATGTGCTTGTATGCCTGGGTTGTGTGTGTGTGTGTGTGTGTGTGTGTGTGTGTGTGTGTGTGTGTGTGTGTGTATGTGTGTGTGTGTGTGTGTGTGTGTGTGTGTGTGTGTGTGTGTGCCTGGGTGGTGTGTGTGTGTGCCTGGGTGTGTGTGTGTGTGTGTGTGTGTGTGTGTGTATGTGTGTGTGTGTGTGTGTGTGTGTGTGTGTGTGTGTGTGTGTGTGTGCCTGGGTGGTGTGTGTGTGTGTGTGTGTGTGTGTGTGTGTGTGTGTGTGTGTGTGTGTGTGCATGTGTGCCTGTGCTTGTGTGCCCGGGTGGTAGGGGTGTGCGTGCATGTGTGCATGTGCTTGTGTGCCTGGGTGGTGAGGGTGTGCGTGCATGTGTGCCTGTCTGCTTCCATATGTGAACATGTGTATATGTCTGTGGGAGGGTAGGTGGGTGTGTGAGATCAGAGGTGTGGTATGGACTGGAAGGCTGAAATTTTTATTGATTTTAATATGACAAGTTCAGTGGTCATGGTGATCCACTTAGAGACATTATGTATCTGGATGATAAGTAATTCTCTTTCCTCAGGTGGTTTTCTACCATTGATACCTCCAAGAAGGCTAATATTATGGGAGCAAAAGGTCAAATGTTAATGCCACAATGATTCAATTATAGAAATTATATTTCTGACAGATATTTATACTGGCCCGGATATTATTGTGTTTGTGCGTGCATGCATGGGGTGGCTGGGTGTGTTGGGGTAGTAATGGGGTGGGTGGGGGCTGGGTGTGTGTTGTTGCTGTCATATTCTGTCGATTCAAATCATGATGGCAAAGATCAAGGTTAGCGTGTCCCAAATAAAGAGATGAGTTTTTCTTGAGGAGATATTAACCGAGTTTGGAGATATGTAAAAGTTATCTTCTGGAAATGAGGTCCTTTTTGTGTCCAACATATTATCAGCTACAATGTGCACTGTACAAAAAACATGTATAATACTGCTCAGGAATAACTTAACATGTATAGTACTGCTCAGGAATAACTTAACATGTATAGTACTGCTCAGGAATAACTTAACATGTATAGTACTGCTCAGGAATAACTTAACATGTATAGTACTGCTCAGGAATAACTTAACATGTATAGTACTGCTCAGGAATAACTTAACATGTATAGTACTGCTCAGGAATAACTTAACATGTATAGTACTGCTCAGGAATAACTTAACATGTTTCCAAAACAAAATGTAATGTACCGTTGTTTATTTTGAACATAATTGGATTGGAAGTCATTACTGCTTAAGGCATTACTGCTGAAAGGTTTGTAAAGCCATGTCATTGGAACAGTCAAAGAATTCACCTTTCCAGAGTATCCATCTATCAATCTGATGTCATATGACGTTATAATCAACGTGTAGGATGACGTCATAATCATTACGTCATAAATATCTAGGATGACATCATAATCATTACATCATAAATGATTCTATTTGGCCCGTCTTTAACTTGTAATAGTCTGACAGCAACAGAACCCAGTCAAATTAGTTTCAAAATATTCAACAGCCTACCTGTATAGTTTTCTGGAAATTGAGTCAGGAAGTTCAGAGATCAATCGATCCCAACACGAGCGAGGTGTGGGTGGAGCTTAGAGATGAGCAGGGCACAGCTACAAATGGAATGGTCCATTCTGAATTGTGAAATGATAACAAACCATAGCAGAAAGCGAGACAGCTATCACTTTTCTTGGCGATGGCATCGACATTAGGCTTCTGCTTTTAACAAAACATCTTTGCCTATATTTTAAGATTGCTTAATCCTACTGGAACCAGACTTAGACACATGGCTACTTATGCCATACAGAGCCAGTATGATGATAGTGAAGTCACTAGGTCAAAGGTTAATGTCATTCCAACCTTGATATTTAATCGCTGCTTTCCAACCTTACGGTTTTACGTTTAGCAAATCATTTACATTTATATTTCGGGATTGGTTAATCTCATTGGAACTTAGCTTGGATACCTGGTTACCTATAATGTTAGGAGGCAGCATGATGACATTGCGGCTACAAGGAGGAGTCAGATGACACATCTAATTCCACAGAATTCTTGAATTGTGAAATGAGAATCTGTTGTTTTTGTTGTATTGTCAGGTTCTCTGGCTGGTGGAGAACATCTTTGTTTCATGGGTAGTGGTCGAGATGAGGAGGACCACATTGTTAACATGGTGGTCGCTAGCTTCCTACAGAAATATCAGCTCTATGTGAGCCTTGCACGAGGCGGATACGCAGGTGACACCCATAATTATAATAGTAATAATAATAAAAATAATAATAGTAATAATAGATATAGCCGCAAGCGGCGATGCACCGGGGGCCAAGTGGTAGCATCCCGGTCGCTAAGACGAGAACCTTATCCGAGCCAGCTCTTATAGGTGGCTTAGAGCCTAAATAGCCTCTTAGATTTGATCAAGTTGGATTAATGCTGTCAGTTTTATGGAATTATGTGAGAAGGTTACAGTAGGAATCTTCTTTATCCGACCAGTCTATCCATCATTGAATGTGGATTTGAAAAACAAACAATCGTGTGTCAACAATGGCAGTAAAAATAATATAAGTGAAATCGGCCCAGTTCTTCTTGAGAAGACAATTCAAATCTCCAATTGCTTTAGTATTGGCAATTTTGGTGGGAAAACGATCCAAGATGGCCACCAAATTGTTCGTCCGACAGTGTTGAAAATGGCAAATTTGGAATCAGAAGACCCAAAAATGTGAACCCAATTTCGGCTTCAAATTTCAACAAATAAAAAAATTCAAAATGACCGCCAATCATGCTGAATTTTGATTGGTCGATGGCGGGCAGGTTTTTGGACATATCAATTCCTCTTGAACAGACTCTAAATCTGCTCAGTCCCTAATCATATCAGCCAAATTTCGGCCCGATCCGTTCAGCGGTTCTGGAGAAGTCGTTTTCACGAAAACTATGTCATTCAAGGTGGCCACCCAAGTTCTCGGCCAGTCAAATTCCCTTGAACAAACTTGGTTCAGCCGATGCCATAGCTGATATTTCATGAGTTTTGAATCAATCCGCCAAGTGGTTTCGGAGGAGAAGATTGCCAAATACGATTTTATAAAATTATGTTACAAATGAGGAAGAGTCCCCTGAATGTTATGATCTATACAGAGATCCACCCAGTGGTTTCCAAAAAATTGTAAATTGTAAGTACCCATTAAATATTATAATACAGTGTAATATAATTCATTTTTGGCGGACATCGTAAACGCTAGATATGGACAGCTTTCGTCTAATCTTTACTATACCTGCCTACAGTATACGGAGATAAAGAATATCAAGTTTAAATGGATAGAAAAAGTTAAGAAATACTAACAATAACAGGATTTGATACAGCCTTTAACGCAGAAAACGTAAATAAGACTAACATCACTAGGCAGGTAAGAATAGCTTTACAAACTCAATTCCATGAAAAATGTAGAGCTGAAATTTCCAATTCAAGCTGATTAACGATTTACAATAATATAACCCGGGATTCGGTATTTGAAAAATATTTTGTTCTATTGCCCCTCAGTCCCTAATCATATCAGCCAAATTTGGGCCCGATCCGTTGAGCGGTTCTGGAGAAGTCATTTTCACGAAAACTAGATCATTCAAGATGGCCACCCAAGTTCTCGGCCAATCAAATTCCCTTGAACAAACTTGGTTCAGCCGATGCCCTAGATGATGTTTCATGAGTTTTGAATCAATACCCCAAGTGGTTTTGGAGGAGCAGATTTTTAAAAATGTTTCCCAAAATACTACAAAATCCAAAATGGCTGCCGGCCTAATAGGCCGACCAGCGTTGTTTGAACAAAATCAGATCTCTATTACCTAACTGCTTCCTGCAAAATATAATTGAAATCCAATTTTTCAATGTATTTTCTGAGAAGGCATTTTAAATTTCCAATTGCTTTACTATGGGGAATTTGGCGGGAAACGAATCCAAGATGGCAGCCAAACCGTCGATCGAGCAAATTCGAAAATGCCAGATTTCGATTTCTCGACTCAACAAACATATATAGGCCCAATTTGGGCATCAAAATCCATTAAATAAAAAATTCAACATGGCCGCCAGAAAGCTTGATGCTGATTGGTCCATACGGAAGTCCATGTTTTTCAAGCTCTTAACTTCTCTTGAACAAACTTTATAGCGAGCCACTCTCCGCTGCTTCTGACCAAATTTGAGTTCAGTGGTTCTGGAGATTTTTTAAAATGCGCGAAAATTTTCCGGAAATCTAAGATGGCCGCCAACCTTTCTAGAAAATCATATCCATTAACGCGTAAAAAGTTTCCTCTAATAAGGCCCTCTTGCCATGCAAAGCTTGAATTTCATCGTCATTTTTGTCTTCACGCGAACAAAAAAAGTACGGAATAATAAAAAAAAATAAAAATAAAAAAAATAAAAATAAACAGAACGAAAATAATAAGATGCCAAGAACCAGAATAATAATAATAATAATAATAATAAAAAAAAAGGATACTAGAACATTAGATTTTATATTGTGTTCAATACTACAGTTATGACAGTACAGATCAGTAGCAAATTCCAGGGATCTGTGAATGTTCTGATGTACTGATACATACATCTATGGATCACGATTATAACAAGTTAATTTCTAGCCCTGGGTGTGTAGCCACCTGCGGTTACTGAGTCAGTCATTCAACTGGTAAAATTTCAAAACGAGTTCTTTTTGTCTTCTGTTTGTCTACAAATGGACATCCCTCACGACGACTGTAGAGGCCGGTTCCGGCCAGCTTCATCAGTAATTTGTTAAAGGAGTCCAGAAACAAGAAATAGATCTCAATAAAGACCACCAAATATAAGCTTTTTATCATATTTTCTAAATTGATGGTTTTTGTGAACTTTATCTCTGTTAAGCTTACGGTCAAAATGAATTTTGACACGCTTTGTTTGCACATGTGGTAACAGCCTGTACCCCGACAAAACACTGGTGTAACGAATTTATTACCCCTTGGACGTCGGCGAGAGATTAAGAAAAAGAGAGTGGGAGAGAGAGAGCGAGGGAGAGAGAAAATCGTATCTTATCTTAAATATTGCCAATTTTCAACACATTATGACATAATTTTCAGGATGCATCACCATTTATGACATCATGACCTTCGTCACTGGCTATTGTTATGTCATAATTAATCTGCACATTAAGACTAAAACACGATGTTTGCGCGGGGTATACCGTGTAGTATTGCCCTCGTGTGAGAGAAATAACAGATCATACATCACTGATCTTAACCAATCAAATAACAGCATATGGTCATGTGACATTGCTGAGGGGTAATAAGTGTTTCTCTCGCATCTCATTAATATGTTAGTGTCTGAATGAGCTGCTGTGAGCTGTCAATCATTAACAATAAAGTAGGCCTACTAGTCACGCAATGATGTCATACCACAACAATCATTCATGCGATAAGATCACTGTGTGATACTCATGGGAATTAGATGAAAATTACATTCTGTCGAGAAATTTACTACTAAGGAATTTGAAAATATGCAAATGATATATTTTATTTTATTTAAGTTATAGAAAAGTATCATTTTGGTTGTTTTGTCCCTTTTCTGTTTGTACTCCCCATTAACAATAAGTTCTGTGAGGAAAACACTTGACCTGTTAAATATTTTGAAAACAATTTGACTGAAAGTAGTTGGTGGCTTAGCTTTCAAAATATTTAGCAGATCCAAAGATATGACCCGTGGAATATGTCGTCTACACAAACTCAGCAGTCAGACGACTACCGGGTTTAACAGAGAAATGTTTTTCGCTCATGCTATAACATGTCTATTGTTTGTGATGCTTTCAGCATTACATCGTTGTGTGGAGCAGAACTTGTCGCGAGGTCTCTCAGATCATAACTCACACTCCTGTATCGTCTGTAATCCTGATGCCACACCCACCAGTGCAAGCGAACTAGAGACACTCGATGAACATGGCAGGTCAAGATTATCATTAGTAAGTAATACCTGTCTATAAGGACCACTCTCTCTCTCTCTCTCTCTCTCTCTCTCTCTCTCTCTCTCTCTCTCTTAACCCGACATATCATTAGTAAGTGCTGTAATACCTGCATATAAAGACCGTCTCTCTATTAGCCCCATATATCATTAGTAAGTGGGTAATACCTGTCTATAATGACCATCTCTCTCAGCCCCACAATTAGTAAGTGCTGTAATACCTTTCTATAAAGGCCCCCTCTATCAGCCCCACATATCATAAGTAAATGCAGTAATACCTGCATATAAAAACCACCTATTAGCACCACATATCATTAGTAAGTTCTCTAATACCTGCATATAACGACCACCTCTATCAGCCCCACAACATTAGTAAGTGCAGTAAAACCTGCATATAAAGACCATCTCTCTCAGCCCCACGTATCATTAGTAAGTGCACTCATACTTGCATATAAAGACCACCTCTCTCTTAGCCCCACATATTCGTATGTGCAGTCACCTGCATATAAAGACCACCTCTCTAGCAGGGACCATTTCTAGCTATGCTGACAGTGGAATTCCAAGGGGTAAATATTTCTGCTTATGTTAATTTTTCCTGTAATTATTAATTTCCATAATCACACACACAATCCCATCTACACACACAACACACCCCCCCCCCCCCATCAAATTAATATTTTAATACTATCTCGCATATTTTCAGGACACTGAGAACCTGCTGAATAAATTGTCAGTAGTCATGAAATCCAAGTCCGCCATTATGAAGGATAAACTCACAAACTACATCCGCAATGAACACAATCCAGTAGAGAGGTAGGATTATAGCTGCGGGTTAGCTAGGCCTAGCGGGGTGGAAAGTAAAGGGAGAAGTAGGAGGGGTTTGGAGTATGCGGTGGTGTCGCCAGTTGGCATTAGGACGGATCCACTGGCAGACTACATCCACAATGAACCCAGTGAGGAGCTATGATTCTAACTGGGAGTGTTGGGAAGAAGGAGGGGATGGGGGAATTGGAGGGGTGTGAAAAGTCGGATTGGTAGTATTTGGTGAGTGTCTGGCAGTAGTAAGGTGTGGGGTGTAACGTGGTGGAGGATTAGTTGTGATCCACATTATGAAGGATAAAGTAACTACATCTGCATTGAGCCCAGCTTCTAATTCAAAAAGTATACGTATGTAAGCAGTTACCCCTTTAATAGTCAAATTTGATCACAAAAATTGTAATATCTGCCTATTGAATGTCCATTTACAAGCTAAACGAATAAAATTTTTGAAAATTTATCACTGGAATGACTGGCTCAGTTATCGAGCCAGTCATTCCACTGGTAAACTTTCAAAATTTTTATTATTATGGACATTGCAGAAGACAGTAACAGTGGCCGGTTATGGCCGGCATGACCATTAAAGGGTTAATGGTTAAATTTGGTTAAGAAAATCTAAATATTTGTTTATTGAATGTTCAATTTTTGGCTGATATGAGTGTTAGAGTTAACGGATTAATCAATACTGCGATATTGTTGCATATTTTGTTTCTCAGACACATCAGTGGTGGCAATACATCTGGCAAAAGTTACAGAAACACGGGCAATATCTTCTCTATAGCCGCGGATGATGAGGACTGTGAGTTTATAGAACACACAATGGATGTATCTGATCTGTTACTCAAGTATATGATGTCATAATAAATGACATCACATGTGTTGGTTGGCTGACATCGCAAACATGAACATTGAATAGTCTGGCATGTGTATGAAGTGTATGTCTTTAACCCTCAAATTTATTCAGGAAAAGTAACATTTTCTCATAGAAAATGTCCATTTGCAGACCAAAAGAAGACTATTTTTTTTAATTGACTACTGGAATGACTGGCTCGGTTACCGAGCCAGTCATTCCAGTGGTAAATTTTCAAGAATAGTCTTCTTTTGGTCTGCAAATGGGCATTCCTCAAGACCACTGCAGAAGTCGTTTTTGGCTGATATGAGTGTTAAAGGGTTAATAAACAGTATGTTAAATATTTTGAAATTAATTTGACATAGCCAACAGCAGCACACAGTCAAACTATTTTCAAAATATTCAAAATGTTGCTTGTATAGTTACCTTGAAATTGAGCTTCTGGGAATTCAGGATCCATAGTATAGAAATTGATTCCAGCATGCGGTGAAAAAGTGCAAGGTTTACTAGAAATGGGCGGGGCATAGCTAGAAATGGGCGGGGCATAGATAGAAATAGATGGGACATAGCTAGAAATGAACGGAGCATAGCTAGAAATAGATGGGGCATAGCTAGAAATGGGCAGGGCATAGATAAAAATGGACGGGGCATAGCTGGAAATGGATGGGGAATAGATAGAAATGGACGGGGCATATCTAGAAATTGATGGAGCATAGCTAGAAATGGACGGAGCATAGCTAGAAATGGATGGGGCATAGCTAGAAATGGGCGCGGCATAGATAAAAATGGACGGGGCATAGCTAGAAATGGATGGGGAATAGATAGAAATGGACTGAACATATCTAGAAATTGATGGAGCATAGCTAGAAATGGACGGAGCATAGCTAGAAATGGATGGGGCATAGCTAGAAATTGAAGGGGCATAACTAGAAATGGGAGGGGAATGGCTAGAAATGAACGGAGCATAGCTAGAAATAGATGGGGCATAGCTAGAAATGGGCGGGGCATAGCTAGAAAAAAAAATGGGTGGGGCATAGCTAGAAATAGATGGGGCATAGCTAGAAATGGGCGGGGCATGGCTAGAAATGGGCGCGGCATAGATAAAAATGGACGGGGCATAGCTAGAAATGGATGGGGAATAGATAAAAATGGACGGGGCATAGCTAGAAATGGATGGGGAATAGATAGAAGGGGCATAGCTAGAAATGGGCAATACATAACTAGAAATAGGTTGAGCATAGCAACAAATGGATGAGGCCTAGAAATGGGCATAGCATAGCAAGAAATGTGTGGTGCATAGCTAGAAATGGGCGAGGCATAGTTAGAAATATGCGGGGAATAGCTAGAAATGCGTGGGACATAGCTAGAAATGGGCTGGACGTAGATAGAGATGAAATCCTATATTCAACGACCCACTGTTGGATTTAGCATATCCATTACCCCGAGGCCAATTTTCAAAGCAGCCCCTTAGTGAACTGAAGGATGGCCTGAGAGGGCCTGTCCCCCTTCCACTGTGGTGCCTACTGCAAATCATTTCTTATTTTCAGAACATTGTGTGTGACGACCCATCACACGGGATGTTCTGAGAATAAGAAATGATTTGCAGTCCTGCTCAGAAACTACTTACTTGTCTGTCTGCTGCTACAAGCCGCCAGACAATAAATTCAATGGAGTTTAACGCTGGAGATGCTGAATATTTTGATAGTGGTTTAGCCACCATGGAATATGTAGTCTGCAGAAATTCAGCAGGCAGACAGTTAACATGTTTTTTTTAAGCGAAATAAAATGTACTGTTGAATATTTTGAATATAATTGAACTGGAAGACTGCTTCAACAGAGCATATCTGATATTGTGTTCAAAATTCGACTAACCAGCATGTTTGTGTTTTCATTTTGAAATCATGTTAACTTATTTATGAGTTGTGCTCTACTTAACCATTTAACCCTCGAGTCTTCTCATTGCAAATGTCCATGTCGGTTTGCAGACCAAGATAAGACTATTTTTGAAAATTTACCACTGGAATGACTGGCTTTTAGTTTGGTTGCCACCATGGGTCTTGTTGTTATCTGGAAATCTAGTTAGATACTGTTGCTATGAATTTGCAGTTATTGTGCACTTTTATGAATAATAAGAAATAATACTTGTTTTTTAACTTTGCTAGAAAATGTACATTTGCCGACCAAAGGGAAACTATTTTTTTGAAAAAGTGTTCCCTCTAATGACTCGCTCATTTGTCGAGCCAGGCATTCCAGTGGTAAATTTTCTAAAATAAATTCTTGGTCTGCATATGGACATTTCTTAAGACTACTGCCGAGGCTGTTTTTGGCTGGCTCAACCATTAATGGTTTGAGAATTTAGATAGGCCCACTTCACCATTATATAGTTAATGAGCCTGCATTTTGGCTTCCAAAAGTATTAAGACTATTTTTGAAAATTCACAATTGGAATGACGGTCTAATGAGCTGAGCCAGTCATTCCTGTGGTAAATTTTCTAGAATAGTCTTCCCTTGGCCTGCAGATGGACATTTAAAATGCAAATATTCTTATTTTCATTATCATTATGTGGTCAAGAAACATGGACTTGGTAACATATCACTTGGTGTAATTTTAATCTTTGTCTACTACTTGACCGTTGACCTTTCAGCTGAGGAAATGGGGTCAGTACAATCAGAGGACGAGGACAAACGAGAGTTGGTGAAAATTGACACGTGGCTTTCGAAACCTGATGTCATTTACACCTGTCAATGCCAGCATATTAAACATACGGGCGGAGTCTATCCAAGGTAACTATGACAACAATTAGCACGTTGATATGCTTTAGCTAAGCCCCAGCGGACTTTGTATGCACACAATTTTAACCCTTTAATGGTCAAGTTGGCCAAAACAGACCTTGCAATGGTCTTGAGGAATGTACATCTGCAGGTAAAGAAAAGATTATTTTTGAAAATTTGTGACTAGAATGGCTTGCTCAATAACCATGCCCGTTATTCCAATAGTAAATTTTCAAAAATAGTCTTTTCTTGATCTGCGAATGGACATTGTCTGTGAGAAAATTGAAATTTTCTTTAACAAATTTGAGGGTTAAAGGGTTACTGGTCAAGCCGGCCAAAGCAGCTTTGCAGTGGTCTTGAGGAATGTACATCTACAGGTAAAGAGAAGTGTTTTTGAAAATTTACCACTGGAATGGCTGACTCGATAATCGCGCCAGTCATTCCAGTGGTAAGTTTTCGAAAATACTCTTCTTTACCTGCAGATAGACATTCAATAACGAAATATTTAGCTTTTCTTGACAAAATTTGACCAGTAATGCTACTCTCATGCATAAAATCTTGAGCACTAATAATGATCAACCCCATTAAAACGACTTCAGCAGTTGTCTTGATAAATATACATTGCAGACCAAAAGAAGATTCTTTTTGAAAATTTCCCGTTAGAATGGCTGGCTTGATAACAGATCCAGCCATTCTAGTTGTAGACAGTCATTGTCTGTTGGCCTGCAAATGGCCGTTCATAAATCTTGCCATTAAAGGGTTACATTTAGATATATGTGATAAAATCTAACCCTTTAACACTCATATCAGCCCAAAACCGCTTCAGCAGTGGTCTTGAGAAATGTCCCTTTGCGGACAAAGAGAAGACTATTTTTTGAAAATCTACCACTGGAATGACTTGTGTGATAACTGAGTCAGTCATTACAGTGTCAAATTAAAAAAAAATAGTCTTCTCTTGGTCTGCAAATGGACATTTTCTGTGAGAAAATTGAAATTTTCTTAAACAAATTCGAGGGTTAAAGGGTTAATGGTAATAATTTGTCAAAAGATTTAACATTTTGCTGAGTAAAAGACTATTTTTGAAAATTTACCACTGGAATGACTGGCTCGGTTATTGACCCAGTCATTCCAGTGACTACTGCAGAAGCCATTATTGAATATGAATGTTAATAAATAATATGTTTCTATCCGCAGTTATCTCCTCCTGATGGCCAATCATCTGTATGCATTGCGTGAATTGTCGCACCAGAAGGGCATGGCAGCGATTGTGTCGCGGCGACCGCTCTGTTCCATCGTGAAGATTACATCGAAGAAACGCCATCCTGAGTTAATCACGTTCAAATACGGAACAAATGACGAAGACGGTCTGCATATCACCGATCAAGACAGCTTTCTGATCAGTAAAGCCGGAGAGGCGGTCAAAGCCATCAAATATCAAATTATTAGCCTAGAAAACATGGACAGCTGAGAGCGTTTGACCAATAGTGGCCATAAACCAAGTCATTTGACCTTCACAGTGTCCAGATACCTGGTCAGCTGACTCCAGATATACTCTCAATTGACCATTAATGTCCAGAAATCCTGTCTGCTGATCAGTACACTGTCCAGATAAACCATGTCTTGTATAATCTTGACAATGTCCAGAGATCCTATCTGCTGACCAGTA